>CANYBF011587657.1:0-21878 GCA_948192965.1 Dalechampia spathulata | reverse complement strand
AAGAAGAAGAAGAAGAAGAAGAAGAAGAAGCAAAAGGAGAAAGAGAAGGAAAAGGAGCAGAACGTGAAATGATAAAGAAGAAGGAAAACAAGTGGCTAATAAGATAAGGCCAACTTGTTATTAAATATATATTTGCTTAAGGAAATATATATATATATATATATATCTGTATATATATTTGCTTAAGGAAAGTTTAATACAAATGGCTTCTTAACACCAGTTAATTGCCCCCACTTCTATAATTATTTTTTTAGGCATCATTTACATCTTTCTTGTAAATTTGACTTTATCAAATATCCTTTCATTTTTATTTTCTTTATAAATTCCATATTATATGGAATTCCTTTAGTCATAATGCACTTTCATCATAATTATCAAGTTATCACATTCACTATCACATATTTATCAAAGAACTGCATATCAAAATACTGTCTCAACTAGGATGTGATAATCACCATCATGCTACAAGTAACTCCGAGGATAGCAGCGAACTGCTTGTACATCGGGCATAACTCAACATGACCAAACTAAAAAACATGGGCCATCAGATCCCAGAATTGCACGGTAGCATGCAAGAAAGCGTTATTGGTTGAGACTTGCTAAAAGGTCCTCAAGTATTGGAGTCTAATCTTGCTTAACTGGCTCCACTCATCGTTGCCCCATCAGTAGGAAAGAGCAAGAAAAGCATATAGTGATTACTGAGTCATTATCTATTTAGTTTCTGCAAAGAAAAGTGAATGGTTATGATTTGGCAGAGAAGCATAAAACATGAGATATTTATAGCAGCAAGTGATCTAGGGTTTCATTAATAAATCCAAAAAGATACAAAGTTTGAGGTTTAACTATCCTCAACGATTGTACACCACAACCCGAGTGTATTAGGCCCACATGCTAGACTGTATTATGGCTTGTTATTTTAATACAAAAATTATAGAAATTATAGAATTTTGACATCATGCATATAGGAGATGGACGTCATGTCTTCTCTAGGCATCATCATTGCCTGATTGGTCTTCATCAGGACTGAGGCTATCTGGGACTTCAATGTTGTAATGCTCCAGATGCGCCGTCAGCCGAGCAATCTCTCGACCCATCTATTCGGTCATCTGAGCGTAGCGATCACGCTCCTCTCATTCCATCTACCTACTTATCTGCAAACATAAGCAAATAAGTCATGCATCCATGCATTGACATCACATCCACATTTCATAACAGGTACTCACCTGAATAGTTAGCATCTGAGACGTATGATAACGACGCAACCCCACCAGCAGCCTTGAAGCTTCTGCCATGGCATCTCAAGGCACCTACAAAATCAAGCACACGTAAGACCACTAGAGTCAAGGGTGTATGAAACATGTGTACTCACATGAGTGGTGTTTGAGGGATCAAATTCAATCTCACTCCTTATTGGCACCGGAAAGGAGGTCTCGTAAGGACGACCAATCTCATCATAAGTAAAGATCAGCGAATTTTGCAGCCACATGGGGGGTTTGCTAATGTGCATCACACCCTATGAAGATGCACTTGATGAATTAGGCCTCTCTCAAAAATTTCAAAATTTTTTGAGGTCATTTGCTATGTCAAATCTAATTTTCATGACCTGCAGCATCTAAAAAATCTAAAAAGTCAATCAGAATTCAACAGATTGATACTTGAAAATTCAGGTAATTTTCCTAAACCACTTCAATTTCAATTTCACTGATAAATTATTTTTCCATGGCTAGCATAGATAGGAAATTAATCTAGCAGATGATCAAAAATAGTCAAACCTTTGACTTTTGGTCAATCCATTGACCAGACAGTGTTGCATTCCGATAGAGGATCCCAAATGAAAACTTTGGAGATAAACAACACTTATTTGATGGTGCAAGAATTGATCTGACGGTTGATCACCTCGACCAGCAGACAGTCACCTCAGGTTCCGTAGTTGAACCACTCGATCCAACAGAGATCATAGAATCAAGCTTTTGATTCGTAAACCTTAGCCATAGGCATCTGAACGCCAATTTCAGATGATTACCTCATATTGAAGCCATCAGTCTTGCAGTGACTACCGATCATCCTTGATCATTTAGCCTGAACGTTGGGCTTCTAATGACTGGATTGGAATTATTATTGGTTAAAACTGTCGACCAGAAAATATCGAGCCCCAACAAAGGATCCCAAATGCCATTTTGGAGATATTCGACAATTATTAGATGGCACGAGCACCGACCTAGTAAACGATCACCCAGGTTTCGCAGTTGACCACTTGATCCAACAGCGATCACAGAATCAAGCCTTTGATTACTAAACCTTGGCAGTAGGCATTTGAACGCTAATATTAGATAATTTTAAGCCTTGCATTAAAGCCATCGGTCTCACAGAAGACCATCGATCAGCCTTGATCATCTTAGCCCGAGCATCGGGCTCCCAGTGGCAGAATTGGGTCGTAAGCCTCAACATGAGTAGTAGATCAGCATTGATCCTTCAACTCGAGCATCGGGCTCCTAATGGTAGAATTGGGTTGCAAGCTTTAATATAAGCACCACCAGATCAGCATTGATCCTCTAGCCCGAGCAACGGGCTCTTAGTTATAAAATTGGGTTGCAAGCCTCAGCATGAGCATTCTGCAAGCCTCAATAGGATGACCTTAATTGAGGGGGCAAACTGTGAACACTATATTTTCACCCCCTGCAAAGCTGGCTGGGTTGCCTACTTCAGGCACGTATTATAACTTGTTCCGCTATCAGAATGGCTTAATATAAGTCTCCATTCTTAAGAGCAAGTTGTATACATGAATTTTACATGTTCATTTGCCATTTAGGCACACTATTTTTCCCCCATTCCGCCCGTCTAAAACGACTGCCAATCATAGATTTCCAGCACAGCCTGCACAGGCTAGCTGGGTTGCCTACTTCAGGCATGTATTACGACTTGTTTCAATATTGGAATGGCTTAATACAAATTCCCATTCTTAAGAGCAAGTTGCATACATGAATTTCACATATTCATTTGCCATTTGGGCACACTGTTTGCCCCTCGTTTGGCCCATGCAAAACGACTGCCAATCATAGATTTCCAGCACAGCCTGCACAGGCTAGTTGGGTTGCCTACTTTGGGCATGTATTATTACATGTTCTCGTATCGGAATGGCTTGATACAAGTTTCTAATCCTAATACCATGTTGTATAGATAAATTTTGCATATTCATTTGCCATTTAGGCACACGGTTTGCCCCCCGTTTGGCTTATGCAAAATGGCTGCTACTCACAGATTTTGAGCATAGCCTGCACAGGCTGGCTGGGTTGCCTACTTCGGGCACGTAATATGACTTGTTCTGGTATCAAAATGGCTTGATACCAGTTCCCATTCCTAAGAGCAAGTTGCATAGATGAATTTTGTATATTCATTTACCATTTGGGCATACGGTTTGCCCCCTGTTTGGTTCATGCAAAATGGCTGCCACTCACAGATTTCCAGCACGGCCTACACAGGCTGGCTGGGTTGCCTATTTCGGGCATGTATTATAACTTGTTCCAGTATCGGAATGGCTGGATACCAAATCCCATCCCCAAGAGCAAGTTGTATAGATGAATTTTGTATATTCATTTACCATTTGGGCATACAGTTTGCCCCCCATTTGGCTCGTGCAAAATGGCTATCTACCATGGTTTTTCCCACATTGGAAAAGGAAAGGGACTTTATCCCACATTGCCAACATTAAGGTTGCACACCTCCTAAGGCTACTATAAATACAAGGGTAAGCCTTCTTCTTCAAGACACACAATATATCATATAAATGACACACAATATCATATAAATGATATAACTTAAGTAAAAATTTTAATTAGGTTTAGCAACTAATTAAATTTTTACTAAAATCCTAAGCTTTTAGGAATTTTGGGGAAACGAATTCTAGCCCTGGTAAGTCATTTCTTCCTTTGACTTTTTTTTAAGTTAATTTAGCTTTTCTGCCATGTTTAGCTTATTTTCTTAATTTAGCTTTACTGTCATGTTTAGCTTGTTTTATTTAGCTTTACTGCCATGTTTAGCTTGTTTTATCTAACTTTACTACCATGTTTAGCTTTTTACTATGCCATGTCATCATGCCACGTCGTATACCATTATGCCATGTCACATGCCACGTCATATGCTAATATGCCATGTCACATGCCATGTCATATGATACCATGTTATGTCATCATGCCACATCATCATGCCATATGCTATTATGCCATGTCACCATGTCATATGCCATATCATCATGTCATATGCTATATCATCATGTCATATGCTATTATGCCATGTCATCATGTCACATGCCATGTCATCGTGTCACATGCTATATCATCATGCCATATGCTATTATGTCATGTCATCATATCACATGCCACATCATCATGTCACATGCCATATCATCATGTCATATGCTATTATGTCATGTCATCATGTCACATGCATCATCATATCATATGCTATTATGTCATGTCATCATGTCACATGCCACGTCATCATGTCATATGCTATTATGTCATATCATCCAACATTAATCAGACTTCGACTCTTGATTCATGCTTTTACATGGCATAGAATTAGTCGATCAAGTCCTAAATTTTGTTTGCTATTAACGATCTTGCTTGTTTATTTACATTTTCACTCGTGCTACCCAAGGTGGAAATATCCCGAGGAGGTTGAGATATTACTAAATGTCTTGAATTTTTGTACCAATGAAGATCCTTTGTAATAGAATAGCATTATTCCCTATTTTAGGATTTAGCATTAAATCCCACATGTATCCCCCATTTTCCTTGATCCCTTTCACTGACCTTTTTTTTAAGGATTTTATTTTATGGATGGTTTTATTATATTTGCTAAAATATATGTGTCATATCATGTCACATGTCATGTCATATGCCACATCACACACTTCTATGTCATGCCATGCATATACCATGCCATAACATATATTATCTCGTATGCCAATACGATCTAAAATATGCCAACTCACCATGCAATCCGTGCTATTTGCCATGCTATATGCCAATATACCATGTCATTTTCGCCATGATGCCATGTCACATGTCATTATGTCATGCCATGTCATATGTCATGCCATGTCATATGTTATGCCATGTCATATGTCACGCCACATGCCATGTCGTACGCCATGTCACATGCCATATTAAATGCTAATTCACACACACATCACCATGCCATGTCATGCATATGTCATGCCATTTTACTATATCATTATTATATCATGTCATGCATATGCCATGTCATCAAAATGCCATATAGCACTATATATCATTCTACGTGCAACCATGCAATGCCAAATCACTTGTCGCGTTGTGTGCTTACAATATATGCTTTGTATGCTTGCCTGCTTAGGATAATTAACTCCAACTATAATGGTAAAATTGATTTTGGAAACTCATAGAAATAGATCTCTACCATCCAAACCCAATCTCTGAAGGGTTTAACTAGAACTCATGCTATGGGTCGGTTGGACCAATCCAGAACCATTCAGTGGTGACTCCCTTGTGACTCTTTCGAGTCTATATCATTCCTTGAGGTAACCCCTTGAGAAGACTGTGCTTCACTCTAAGTACGGTCCTCGATCTGTGAGCCTTGTAATCCTCACTCTGGGTGATGGCAGAAATCGGCACTCATAGTAGCAACTCCTCTAGGGACATCACGATGAAAGAGTGGTGGCATCTAAGAGTTTCTATATCAATTTTCCCATCATAGTTGGATTAATTGTATGCATCACAACACTAATCCGTGTCTGCACACACCACCCTAGTCCCGTGTCGAGCCGATGATTATGGGTAAGCAAGTACCTTAGACTCCATTCGACTCCTCGAGAAAGCGAATCTGCCTTCACCACTCACTGCACTATACTAATAACCGTCGATGATGGAGACCTTAGCCTGTTCTCAAAACTGGACTAAAAGCCCATGTAGTAAGCCTAGCAACATTCCAAACTAAGACCCTTATTGCATGCTATATGGATCTTTACCCTATCATATCGATGGATTTGCATAAACCCACCCTATTTTCCTCTCACATATTACTTTGCTAAGAGTCATAATCCTTTCATGATTCCTTATGGTTGCATAACCTCACACTTATTCCATGGGCATACTCTTATCATTATAATATGATCATGCCCATATTGCTCTACTAAGGATCGGAATCCTTTCATGATTCTGTATGGTTACACAACCTCATGTCTATTCCACAGACATACTCTTATCATATCAATATGACTAGGATGAAATGATGTTGGATTTTTGCTATAATATGATCGGGCAATGATCACCCCTTTTGCTTGCCTTATTAAGAGAAGCACGCCTCAAGTTCCCAGTATAACTCCGAACTAGTATCCCACCTAGGAAAGGAGACATTGAACTGACCAATTCTCGTGGAGGTATAAGGGTGGCAGGGAGAGCTACTGTGTGCTACGTGTTCGCTAACCATTTCTGTGTTTTCTGTCCAAACACGCATACATGCATACTCATGCAATTCTCTCTAACAAGTCTTCTTTTGCAGCCATAACACTGGATGTTTCCTAGCATAGGTCACGCATACATCCTACGATGCATAACATGCACCCTACACATACACATGCTAATCACTTGGTTTTGCAGCCATAACATTGGATGTTTCCTAGCATAGGTCACGCATACATCCTATGTGTCGCATCACGTGCACCATATACAATCTCATATGCATACTCATGCATCCATGCTAACTCTTGTAATCATGTATAGACCATGTCAGACTCTCAACTAGTTAGAAATGTTGCATCATCATCTGACCCTCCTACCTCGACACTAGATGAGGCCACACTTGCTACAGTTTAGAAACTCATTGAAACAATCAGTGGCTAAGCTCCTGAACAATGACTTCAAAATTCTCTTACAACAACAGATTCAAGAGGCTCTTAGTCTTGAAGAGTTCATCACCCCACCAGCTCTGATGAAGGAAAAAGGGAAGGGTGTCAATCTGTATGATATAGAGACTAATTATGATGTCTCACTCCATATGCATGATATTTGGAAATCTGAGATCACTGTTTTGGAGCAGAAGATAGAACAACTGCAGTCTATCATGAAGACCAAAGGCATGGGATCTGATCTGGACTTCAATGAGTTCTTAGTCCAAGCTATTAAGGGGCTCCCTACTAAGTTCAAGCTCCCAGATGTTCCCAAGTACAATAGAGTTGGGGACCCGAAGAACCATTTGAAGACATACACCATGATGATGAGCACTACAGACTTGTCAGATGATCAGATAGTTTAACTGTTCTTCATCTCACTAGAAGGACCAGTGCTAGCCTGGTATCATAGTCTGAACAAGGTGACCACGATCGAGTGGAAGCCTCTTTGTACTACTTTTTGTAAACAGTACGGGTTCAAGTCCCGGTTTGATGTAACTTTGATGGATTTAAAAATGGTTAAGCAGAAAACCAATGAGTCCTTCATGGATTACTTTAGCAGGTGGATGGATAGAAGCCATCTGAATCTGACATGATCAATAAGCTTATTATGCGATCACTGCCACTCTACCAGGATAAGCTGAAGTATCAGACTTTCCACACCTTCAAGGATATATACTCTATCGGATAACGCATTGAGCAAACCAAGGGGAAGAAAAAGAAGCTTTCCTTCATGAAACCCAAAACCACCATATACACTCAGACGCAACAAAAACCCTATTATATCAATGCCCTACAAACACCAAACCCCATACTCTGAAACACTACTCCATCTCGAAGGTTCTCAGATCTCGGAATGCCACTTTCCAAGGTTTTTGGGCATCTACTCAAAGCCAAACTCATTAAGCCACTTGAACCAAACTTCAAAACACCACCCCCAACCTCGGTGGACACCAAAACCTATTACCATTATCACCAACACCATGGCCATAATACTAATGACTACGGCTCTCTCAGGCGGGTCATTCAAGATCTCATCGACTCTGGTGAACTCAAAGACCCTGAGAAATCAAAACCATCAACTAAAATAAATCTGCTACCTAACTACCACAAAGCCAACGGTACCTACATAATCCATTCGGGGTTTCCAGAATCCCTGATCCTTAACTCTTTTTCTCCCCTCAACAGTGAGGAGATCTACAAGCTGCCTGCTATTACCTTTTATCCTAACGGTGGATTTGACATTAATATCATCGACATATGGTATGATAGTTTGGAAGATGAGTCTGAAATTACTCAAGATTCCTCTAATCCTGAATCATCAGAAGTTCAGGCTTCTAAGAAAGGTAAGTCAATCAAGACTTCCAAGGTAGCTAAGCCAGTACCATAATCGCCCAAGCAGCAGAAAGGGTTAGGTACTAACAAGATGTCCTCTCAAGTCCACAACATGACTCGTAGTGGTAAGGTGTTCACTCCTCCCGATCTTGGGAAGAGGCCAACAGCTCCTAAAAAGTCGATCGAGGCTAGACCCGCTAAGGACAAGGCTAGTCCAAGCAATGTTCCAGCTCCACAGCCAGCTGATCAGGCTACTCAGCTTGATAATGTTGTCGTTAAGCAATTGAAGAAGTCACAGGCTAACATTAGCATTTGGGACTTGGTGCTATCCTCCCAGCAACATCGACAGGCCGTTGTCAAAGCACTCTCAAGCATGAGAATCTCTTCATCTACTTCTACCTTTAACATGAAGAGTCAGCTAGTAAACCAGTAATTACCATCCAGCATGATCACTTTCTCAGATGCAGATTTACCGGTCGAGGGTATCTGCCACAATAAAGCACTCTTCATCAAGGTGAATATCATGAACTTCTCCACCCCCTATGTCATAGTGGATGATGGTTCGGGCATCAACGTCTATCCACTCAAGGTCTTGCCTAAACTTGGGGTTCATCTTTCAAACCTGAAGCCATGTAAGAGTATCATCAGAGCCTATGATGAGTCTAAACATGAGGTTACTGGTACTTTAACTGCCATTGTCACTGTAGAGCCAATCAAATCCATGGTGGAGTTCACAATTCTTGACATTCCGATGTCATTTGCTTTGCTATTGGGCTAGTCGTGGTTCCATCCCTTGGGAGATGTATCATCCACCTTGCATCAAAAGATCAAGTTCCCACATGATGAGGGTGTGGTAACTATTACAACTAATGATGAAGTTGCTCTAGCCTGCATCAGAGAAGATGTCCCTCTCATGACTGGTTTTCAGATCGTTACCATCGAAGAACCTGAATTATACTCGTACCAACTGAGTCCCACTGTAGAGAGGATGATGCAAATGATGAACTTTATACCTGGCAGATGATTGGGCCAATACCAGCAAGGTCCGGTAGAGTTTGACATTCCTATAGCTATATGAGAACAAAGGTACTGCATCGAGTTTGATCCCTACACTTCAGACAAACCAAAAGAATGTAAGGTGGTTATCTTTATTCAAGGAGAAATACAACATGGCCATCCATTTAAGTTGCCTAACTCAGATGACTTCTTTGATCAACAATTCACCATCTTTGGTGATGTCTGTGACTTATCAACTATGACAGTAGTCAAGAAAGCCACTGCTGCTTCTTTCACCATCAGCCCTAATGAGGAATTGCTGTGTGAGGACACTGATGTCCCAATTTCTATTTTATTTAATGATGATGTAATTCCGTCTAAATATAATGTAATGAAGAATAACTTTACTTATGTTTGTGACAGGAATTTTGATGGCATTATGCATGAACATGAGCATTACATGAGAATTTTTGACATTAATGCATTATGCATTGAAAATGCTAACATTAACATAGATAACAAGCCATGTCTACTCTAGATTACATCAGACTTGACCTCTGAAGAGAGAATAGAAATAATCAGTGCACTGAAAAAGCATATAAAAGCCTTTGCTCTAGGCTATGAAGACATGCCTGGTGTCAACAGATCCATTGCAGAACACAGGATTTTGAACAAGCCTAGGCTCAAGCCAATTAAGCAGAAACTACAAAGTCTCCGACCAGAGTGGGCTCAGAAGGTCAAGGAAGATGTCCAAAAGTAGTTGGATGCCATATTCCTTGAAATGCTTGACTACCCAGAATGGTTGGCCAATGTGGTTCCAATTCCCAAGAAAGACGGCAGGGTCAGAGTCTACATAGACTATAGGGATCTGAACAAAGCATGCCCAAAGGATGACTTCCTTTTACCTCATATCAATGTGCTAGTCGATAGTATGACTGCTAGTGCTATGTATTCCTTCGCTGATGGATTTTCAGGATACAACCAGATCCTGATGGTAATTACAGATAAGATGAAGACAGCTTTCATCACAGAATGGGGGACCTACTGCTACAAGGTCATGCCCTTTAGCTTGAAGAACGTAGGTGCTACCTACCAACAAGCTGCAACAACCTTGTTGCATAATTTGATCCACAAGGAGGTTGAAGTCTATGTGGATGATATGATGGTGAAGTCTCCCACCAGAGGAGAGCATTCGGCTGCTCTTGATAAATTTCTCATACGTGTTAGGAAATATGGACTCGGGCTAAATCCGAAGAAGTACATATTCGGGGTGACATCAGGTAAGCTGTTGGGTCACATCGTCAGTCAAAGGGGTATTGAAGTGGATCCTGATAAGATAAAGTCAATCATTGAGATGCTTATTCCTAGAACTGAAACTGAAGTTAGGGGATTCCTGGAATAGCTCTAATATATTAGCACATGCATCACCAAGCTCACTACCATATATGATCTTATCTTCAAGCTTTTGAGGAAGAACTAGCTTATGGTTTGGGACGAGAATTACCAGTTTGAATTTTAGAGGGTGAAGCATTACCTCTCTAACCCGTCGATCCTGTAACCACCTCGGTCGGGAAAACCATTACTACTTTATCTAGCCTTAGAAGAGGAGTCAATGGGTGCTATGATGACTCAAGAGAACAAAGCCAGAGTTTAGCATGTTGTCTACTACTTGAGTAAGAAGCTACTGCCTACTGACTGCAAATATAGCACTATTGAGAAACTATGCATGACTATGGTCTGGGTCACCAAAAAACTCAGACACTACTTCCAGTCATACAAAGTTTAGGCAATCTCTAAGTTTGACCCTATGAAGTACTTGTATACAACTCCTTCACTGGTAGGGAAACTCTCCAAGTGGCTGATCCTGTTATCAGAATTTGACTTGCAGTACATCATAACCAAAGTGATCAAATGCAGAGCGATTGCTAAATTCTTAGCATCCAAACCGATGGATGACTCCGAAACCTTTGAACTGGACTTCCCAGATGAGCACTTGGGGGCAGTTGATGTCTAGAAATGGCAGTTGCACTTTGATGGCACAGTCAATAGAAGAGGTGCAGGTATAGGAGTGGTACTAATCACTCTTAAAGGTGAACTCATTATGCTTTCTAAGTAGCTAAGCTTTCCAGTCACCAATAATATGGTTGAGTATGAAGCATGTCTGTTCGGGCTAGAAGCATTGCTAATGATTGGTGCCCAAGATATATAGATATTTGGTGATTCGATGCTTATCATTCACCAATCCACGATCGAGTGGGATGTCAAAGAAGAAAGGCTCAAGCCTTATGCTGAATACATGAAGCTCATGGTTTGCAATTTTAGCTCATGCTAATTCATTCACATGCCGCGTAAAGAAAATCAGATGACCGATGCTTTAGCCATACTAACTTCAACCTGTATTCATCGAGCAGTTGAGGATTCCTTGCTATGAGAGAGAATGGGTTATGGCACTAGATCAGCTAAATGAGATCCCATGGTATGCAGACATCATGAATTTTCTGAAGACTAGTACTTATCCAGAATAAGCCAATAAAACTGATAAGCTAGCCCTGCACAGACTAGTAGCCAACTTTACATGGCATCAGGGTGTTCTCTACAGAAGAATAGTGGATGGTCTACAACTTTGATGCATATCGGGGACGGAGATCAAATCAGTCATGCAGACTGTATACGCTGGAGTATATAGGTCCCATATGAATGGATTCACCCTTTACAAGAAAATCCTACGCTAAGGATATTTCTGGCTCAGTATAAAGATAGACTGCATACAATTTGTATGGAGATGCCATGAATGCCAGATTCATGGAGATCTGAGTCACCTACCACCAATCGAATTGCAGAATTTGCCAACGCCATTCTGAACTTAGGGAGTTGACATCATGGGTGAGATTCATCCTAACACATCCAATGGGCATCGGTACATACTAGTGGCTATTGACTACTTCTCTAAGTGGGTGGAAGTTGAATCTTACCGTAAATTAAAGGCAAAGCAGGTTACCAAGTTTATAGAGAAGAATCTCATATGTCGATATGGGATACCACATCACTTGGTGTCTGATAATGGAGTGCAGTTTCAAGGCCAAGTGATTGACTTACTAGAAAGGTATGGGATCGAGCACAACCGATCCTCTCCATACCGCCCTCAAGCTAACGGGGCAATCAAAGTGGCTAACAAGACAATCAAGCGCATCTTAGCCATGATAGTGCAAACTTACAGAGATTGGCATGAGCAATTGTCATTCGCTTAATGGGGTTATAGAACCACTGTAAGGAGTCCTACAAGTGCTACCCCCTACTCTCTTATTTACGGGACAAAAGCCGTATTGCCAATCAAAGTGGAGCTGAAATCACTTCATGTCATTCTAGAATCTCAGTTGCCAGAAGCTGAGTGGAAAAGGGCCAAGTACGAACAACTGGTTACTATTGATGAGAAGCGACTGAAGGCTCTCTATCATCTACATCTTTATAAGAAGCACATGGCAAATGCATTCAATAGAAAGGTCAAGCATGTTGCCATACAAGAAAGTGATTTAGTTCTAAAGCAAGTCAGACTAGCTATCCGCGACCCTCGTGGAAAATTCAAACCTAACTAGGAAGGCCCATTCCTGGTTAAAAAGATCCTCTCCAAAGGCACTATTTACATCTCAGATTTGGAAGGCAATGAATTCTCAGAACCTGTCAACCTTGATGGACTAAAGAAGTATTTTGTCTAGAGTAAAAGGTAAAAGAAAAGCAGAAAAAAATAGAAAGTTTGGTAAGCTGAAAACCTGCATAGGTGGTTCACGCAAAAATTAAGACAAAATGAAAAATACTTGTTCAATGAGTTGAAAATCTGCTTGGACGACTCATGCAAAAGTTAGAGCTCTTAGAAGCAAAAGGAGAGCGTTAGAATGGTTGATCAGAAAATTTCGCACGAGACTGGTCAACAACATGGGTTAAGTCTAATGCATATCGGGGAACTCCTATGTTGGTTTTAACATTTTTCATGCAAATGTTTTAATCTCATTAATGCAAATGGAACACATGTTCATAAACTTAACCATGAGTCATACTAGTTTCAAACACAAAGCACTGTCTTTCTTTATTACATGCAATCTTGTTGCCTAACAATGTCTTGTAGTACAGGACTCAGGTATGGCGCAGCACCCATAGCTTATACTCCTCATCTGTGGCAGATCCAGCTCCAGGAATCTCCACTAGCATAATCTGGAGATGAGGCCAAGTCCTCTCCACATACTCCATAAAATGAGGCACCAGCCTTCCTCCCTCAAATTCTATCAATCGAGGGATAGTCTATAGATGACCGTACTGATGACAAATTCTAGTAGGACTGTAGTGCATGCACCACCTAAATCTCGACAGTGGGATATAATCTATGTAGGTCATCACAATCACATACTATATGTGCCATCAAGGATAGGTCCACCTGATCTCACTCTCAGGTCTGGTCCCCATCCACTCAATCCAGCCCTGGAATGTCAACGTCCTTGCCTCGCTAAAGGTATAATATCTTCGCATATGGCTATGAGGAAGGTATCTCTGCGGGTCTCCCGCTAGTGGTGCTAGGATCCCAAGTTCCTCTTGAAGCCAAATCTGTAAACAAAAATAAAAATAAAAGCTTGTTGAGTTGAAAACCTTACAAAAGGGCTGCTTAGGTAAAAATTAGAGCAACCCGCTAAGCTAAAAACCCAAGGGGGTAGTTCAGGCAAAAGTTAGGGTCTGAGGTAAAAAAATTAAAAGCTCGATGAGTCAAAAGCCTTACGAAAGGCAACTCATGCAAAAATTAAAGCAAAACATAGCTTTTTAAGTTGAAAACCTGCAAAGGTGGCTTAGAAATTCTTACCTGTAGCAGGAGCAGGCTACCACTGAAATGTTCAAACTGCCCTCGCTTCACTCTATCCAACCCAAGTATTGTCTCTGCAATAATCATGGGAAAAGGGGTCCAACCTCGTGTCATCTGGTCTACCACCAACTCGATCAGCAAATCTCTATGACCAGATGGATAGACGAATAAGAATTGTCCCAACAATCCAAATCCTACTACTCTCAACCATGAGAAAGTATCTACACATTTTCAACCACATAGCTAGAAAACAGCAGCAAGATCTGCATAGCCATCTGCTGTTAAAAGTGACCTTGTCTCAATCGGGCTGATGTCAAAAGCCCTAATCAGATGTGGGAATGCCTCCTCAATAGGCACGGGCATTGTTAGCATCGCCATCATGCTACAGGTAACTTCAAGGATAGCAGCGAACTCCTCGTACATCAGGCATAACTCAACATGACTAAACTGAAAAATATGGGCCACCGGATCCCAGAATTGTACGGCAGCATGCAGGAAAGCATTATTGATTGAGACTTGTTGAAAGGTCCTCAAGTATTGGAGTCTAATCTCGCTTAACCAACTCCATTCATCATTGCCCCAGCAGCGAGAAAGAGCGCAAAAAGCATGTAGTGATTGCTGAGTCATTGTCTATTTAGCTTCTGCAAAGATGAGCGAATGGTTATGTTTCAACAAAGAATGACTTCTAGCCCTAGTAAGTCATTTCTTCATTTGACTTTTTTTAAGTTAATTTAGCTTTTCTACCATGTTTAGCTTATTTTCTTAATTTAGCTTTACTGCCATGTTTAGCTTGTTTTATTTAGCTTTACTGCTATGTTTAGCTTGTTTTATCAAACTTTACTGTCATATTTAGCTTTTTACTATACCATGTCATCATGCCACATCATATGCCATTATGCCATGTCACATGCCACATCATATGCTAATATGTCATATCACATGCCACGTCATATGATACCATGCCATATCATCATGCCACATCATCATGTCATATGCTATTATGCCTTGTCACCATGTCACATGCCATATCATCATGTCACATGTTATTTCATCATGTCATATGCTATTATGCCATGTTATCAAGTCACATGCCATGTCATCATGTCACATGCTATATCATCATGTCATATGCTATTATGTCATGTCATCATGTCATATACTATTATTTCATGTCATCATGTCACATGTCTCATCATCATGTCATATGCTATTATGCCATGTCATCATGTCACATGCCTCATCATCATGTCATATGCTATTATGCCATGTCATCCGACATTAATCAAACTTCGGCTCTTGATTCGTGCTTTTACATGGCATAGAATTAGTTGATCAAGTCCTAAATTTTGTTTGCTATTAAAGATCTTGCTTGTTTATTTGCATTTTCACTCTTACTACCCGAGGTGGAAATTTCTCGAGGAGGTTAAGACATTACTAAATGTCTTGAACTTTTGTACCGACAAAGATCCTTTGTAATAGAATAGCATTATTCCCCATTTTTAGGATTTAGCTTTAAGTCCCACGTGTATCCCCCCATTTTCCTCGATCCCTTTCACTGGCCTTTTTTAGGATTTTATTTTGTGGATGGTTTTATTATATTTGCTAAAATATATATGTCATATCATGTCACATGCCATGTCACATGACATATCACACACTTCTATGCCATGCCATGCATATATCATGCCATAACATATATTATCTCATATGCTAATACAATCCAAATACGCCAATTCACTATGCAATCTGTGCTATTTGCCATGCTATATGCCAATATACCATGCCATTTTTGCCATGATGCCATGTCACATGTCATTATGCCATGCCATGTCGTATGCCACGCCACATGCCATGTCGTACACCATGCCACATGCCATGTTAAATATCAATTCACACACAAATCACCATGCCATGTCATGCATATGCCATGCCATTTTACTATATCATTATTATGTCATGCATGCATATGCCATGTCATATTATATCATCACTTCACATGTCATGCATATGTCATGTCATCCAAATGCCATATAACACTATATGTTATTCTACGTGCAACCATACAATGCCAAATCACATATCACACTATGTGCTTACAATATACGCTCATATGTTTGCCTGCTTAGGACAATTAACTCTAACTATAATGGTAAAATCGATTTTGGAAACTCATAGAAATAGATCTCTACCACTCGAACCCAATCTCTGAAGGGTTTAACTAGCACTCATGCTATGGGTTGGTTGGACCAATCTGGAACCATCTGATGGTGACTCCCTTGTGACTCTTTTGAGTCTGTATAAGTCCTTAGGGTAATCCCTTAAGAAGACTGCGCTTTTGCTCCAAGTGCGGTCCCTGGTTCGTGAGCCTTGTAAGCCTCACTTTGGGCAGCGGCAGAAACTGGTGCTCACACCATGATCAATCAAAAATGAACTTAATCTATCATACCATGCTCTAAGAGCTTGTTTAAGTCCATACAAAGCTTTAGTAAGTTTGAAAATATGATTTGGAAAGTTAAAGTCTTAAAAACCAAGGCATTGTTTAACATATACTTGTTCTTCAACAAAACCATTTATAAATGCACTTTTGACATCCATTTAAAATAGTTTGAAATTCATATGAGATGCTTATGCTAATAATATCCTAATTTCTTCTAATCTAGCAATGGGTGCAAAGGTTTCCTCATATTTTATACCTTCTTCTTAACTATATCCTTGTGCCACTAATCTAGCCTTATTTCTAGTGACAGCACCATCCTCATCTAACTTATTCCTAAACACCCACCTAGTTTCAATAATAAAGGCTTTTCTAGGTTTAGGTACTAAGGTCCACACTTTTTTCCTTTCAAATTGATTAAGTTCTTCTTACATAGCAATAACCCAATTTTCATCATTTAAGCCTTCACTAATGCTCTTCGGTTCTATTTATGAGATAAATGCAAAAGTATTGTGAATATCCTTAAAATGAGAATGAGTAGTTACCCCTTTTAATGTTTCACTTATTTGCTCCTTAGAGTGCCCTTTAGGAAATTGTCAATCTTTTGGAAGATTGTGTGAGATTTAAGTAATAGCAAGGTGAGGAGGAAGCTTATTGATTTCATCCCTTTCAACATCATTTGGGATTACTTTTTGTTATTGGTTCTCATATTCCTTTCCCTGTTCCATTAGGATTCCTATATCATCATCAATAAGATCCTTTCTTGGACCAAAGGGGTTAATTTCATCAAAAACAATATGCATTGATTCTTCAACAACCAAAGATCTTTTATTGAAAACCCTATATGATTTACTAGATGTTGCATATCCAAGAAATAATCCTTCATCCATTTTGGGATTAAATTTTACAAGATTATCCTTGGTGTTTAAAATGTAGCACTTGCAACCAAATACTCTAAAATATGAAATTCTTGGTTTTCTACCATTCCATAGCTCATAAGGAGTTTTATTCAAAATAGGTCTTAAATGAACTCTATTAGAAACATAGCAAGCGGTATTGACCAATTCGACCTAAAAGTATAAAGGTAATTGATACTCATTAAGCATTGTACATGCTATATCATAAAGAGTTCTATTTTTCCTTTCCATTACCCTATTTTATTGAGGAGTTCTAGGAGATAAAAAGTTATGGTTGATACCATGTAAATCACAAAATGATTTAAAGTTTTCATTTTGAAATTCCTTACCATGATCACTCCTAATTGAGGAAATGTAATATCCTTTTTCATTTTTCATTCCTTTACTTAATGTTTGAAAAGCATTAAATGCATCATCTTTATGAGCTATAAATGAAACCCAAGTAAATCTAGAATAATCATCCACCACAATAAGTGCATAATGTATGCCTTCTAAACTAGTAATCCTAGTTGGTCCATACAAATCCATATAAAGTATTTTAAGGGGTTTAGTTATTGTTACCTTGTTCTTTACCTTAAATGAAGACTTTACTTATTTGCCCATTTGACAAGCTTTACATACCTTATCCTTGAGAAATTTAATTTTAAGAAGTTCAACCACATGTTCATTCTTCTCGAGATCACCAATGTTCTCAAAGCTTCCATGTCCAAGCCTTCTAAGCCATAGCCATGAATCCTTACTTATAGAGATAAGACACTTAACACTTTTATTAATAAAAGATTATAAATCAATTGTATAGATATTTTCAATTCTTTCCCCTTGAAAGATTAACTTGTCATCACATATCCTATAAACAAAGAAACCTTTAGGATTAGAGACAACCTTATAACCATTATCACAAAGTTGACTTATAATTAACAAGTTATGTTTCAATCCTTCAATTAATAAAACTTTATTAATAGAAAAATTGTATTTCTTATCGATCTTACCAATTCCAATCACTTTACTTTTGGCATTGTCTCTAAAGGTGACATTATCACCATCCCATTTTTCTAAGTTGGAGAATAGGCTTGCATTTCTGGTCATATGCCTTGAGCATTTACTATCAAAGTACCATTTGTTTACACTAATCTTAGATCTCAAGCATACCTATCAAAACAAATACAATTACTTTTTCTTAGGTACCCAAATGTATTTAGATCCTTAGGGGTTAGAAGCATAAATATCATCATAACTCCAATACATTTTCCTAATAAAGCATCTATTAGTTGTATGTCCTTTTCTATTGCAATAATGATAAATGATATTCTTAAACCTTGAATGATTATGAGTACTCTTTCTTTTAGATGCATGAACATAACTCTTATTGCAAGAACATGAACATTTATGAATTTTATTAGACCTAGTTTGAACACCTTTATTTTTAAATTCATTTTCTTTTTAAGTGAAGGTGGAAGCATTCAAAAACGTTGTTCCTTTAGAAGAATAAGAAGAGTTATGATCAAAACCAATGCCTTCTCTATTACCATTAAGTTTTTCATATTTCAAAATAGAATCAATTTTAACACGTCCTTTTTCAAATTTAGAAAGATTTTCTTTTAACAAATCTCTTTCTTTTGAAATCTTTTCATATTCTCCTTTCAAATCTTTATTATCTTTTTCCAAACTTTCAAATTTAGCTTTGTGAGAAATAAGTTCATATTACAAATCATTTTTCTCTTTTAAAACACATGCAAACTTATTTTTAAGAGTTTTATTTCTCTTAGCTAATTGTTTATATTTTTTTTAAAAGTGCTTCTAATGCATCATTCTCATCATTATTACTATAATACGATTGAGAAGATGTGGTTACCTCATCCTTGTCATCAACCATGAACGCTATGAAGTAAAGATTTATTGTTCCCTCATCACCGAACACATCATCATGAGTCTTACTATCATCATCCTAAATTGCTTTCAAGACCTTCTTCTTGAATGGCTTGTTGAGTCGAGGACATTCATTTCTCATATGCCCTAGTTTTTTGCATTCATAATAAATCACAGGACTCCTCTTGAATGTATCTCTTTTATTTTGGTCCTTTCTTGCTTCAAATGGCTTCATAAAGTCTTTCTCAAACTTCTTCTTCTTCATAAGAAGGTTCTTTACTCTTTTTGAAAGGAAGGTAACTTCATCATCGATTTCTCCTTCACTTATAAAAGAAGAATCATCTTCCTTTGAAGCTTTGAATGTTATTCCTCTCCTTTAATCTTCTTCAACTCCTTGCTTGAAAGTAATCTCATGAGTAAGAAGCTTTCTAAGTAGTACATTGGTTGATAAAACTGACAAGTCATTTGCTTCTTCAATTGAGGTTACTCTAACCTCTTAATGCTTCTTTGGCAATACCCGTAAGATTTTGTTATTGATGTCTTCCTTTTAATAGATTTTGTCCAACTTCATTAGTCCATTTATGATCACTATAAGATAGTTGTACATCTCTGATATGCTCTCATTCACCTTCATAGTGAATAACTCATATTGATGAGTTATAAGTTACACTTTCTTGGTTCTAACTTGGTTGGTTCCTTCATGATGTGTCTCCAAGGCATCCCTTATTTGCTTAGCCATTACATAATGCAAAACATATCCATATTCTTCACGACTAATTGCATAATACAACATGTTCATTGCCTTCTTATTCCTAGCATTTACCTTGAGCTCTTCTCTAGTCCAAGTTACCTTGGGCTTGAGAATTGTGACACCTTCATTTATGGTAGTTGAAGGAGAAAAATCACATTCAATCAAATCAAATAAATCCACTCCATCACTTTCCAAGAAGACTTCCATCCTATGCTTCTAATACGGGTAGTCTGTTCTATCAAAGAAGTGTCATACCCGGCCCATACCCAGGAGGACATGCTCCCGCGACACAGACAGCAGCTCCCAGAAGAAGATCAATGTCTGCACCGCCAGGGATACCTCAATGAACATCGTATGGGGACACACTCTAAGCCTAATGGTGGTTATGCGGCGGAAACAACGCGATGTGCATACATCCTATACCCGGGATCCATTACCATTCATGCACTCAAATTAAACATAGACATTAATAGAAACATGCAACTCCATATCTTATATACATAAAACCTGTTATACATACAGTGAGTGCGTACAATATACAACCAAAAGCTATACAAAATATAGTGCTACTGCCATACTAGATACACACTAGCTACACAGACACAAAAGGAGCTGGAGTTTGCCGCGGAAGACCCGTACCAAGTTGAGATCGATCTGTCTCAGCTGATAACCTCTAATCCTTTCCTGAATGCTCTCCCATGGGCTCTGAACCTACGTTCATCAAATGACAAACGCTGAGATAAACTCAGTGGTGCTAAACACATATAATCAATCATTAAACATATAACAATTCATCATAAACATCATATCAAAGCATTTCAATTCGTACATCTAATGCAATGCAATGTCAATGCTCTTATCCTTCACCCTCATTCACTCTTGTTTTCCTGAATTGTGCACATTCCTTTCGTACACACTGGATCCCGATAGGTACCGGTACTCATCTCCCGTAGGAGGCCATTTATCTATTGAGTGCCCTGCACTCTTTATCCATCTCCCATCTTAGGAGAATATTTATATAATGATTCCCGAAGGAATCCCATTCATTATTGATCCAGTGTGCCCAGAGCTGAGCTCTGCCCTCATTTCTCATTTTCTTTTCACTCTTTCACCATGCATCCGTCATCATAGTGCAAATGATCATATCATTCATTCATTTACCCCTCGAACTAAACAATTGGGGCATTAAACATAGCATTCGGTAAGGAAATCATAACGTTCCTAGCATCAGAATCAATATCCATCACATAACATAGCCAAAAGATAGCATTCCTATCAAAATCAATAGCCTAGACGTAGTTTACGTCTTATGGCAATCAGAAACAAGCCGTAAGTGGCTTAACACCTAAAACTAGCACTAACCTCAAACGCAAGCAACCTCTAGTATAAGCCACCGATCCTATCTTCAATCATATCTAGCTTCTATTCTGTGTTCTCTTACGTTAGCAACGTTTAGAATCCTTAAGGAGGTGATTTGGTAGGGTTTAGGGACGTTTTGCTGAAGGAAAAAGGGAAGAAAACTTAAGAAAAACCATCTGTTTTAACCCTTAAAAAGTCAAATTACAGCCGCGTATGGCCGTACGGATATTGGTACGCCCGTACCGACTCTAAAACCCTGACAAACCCAAAAACCTGCGAGTTGTCGTACAGCCGTACCACCTTTTAGTTGTTGGTTTGCGTAGTTAATGAGCAGCGGAAGAAATTTAAAAATTTTTATTTTGAATCAGCAAACCAAAAGAATATCTTTGCATCAAAACATAGAGAAACAGGATTAGAGATTAGAAGTGACAGTTTGATAGTAACTCTTA
>CANYBF011587559.1:0-19743 GCA_948192965.1 Dalechampia spathulata | reverse complement strand
GCTTAGGACAATTAATCCCAACTAAAATGGTAAAATCGATTTTGGAAACTCATAGAATAGATCTCCACCACCCAAACCCAATCTCTGAAGGGTTTAACTAGCACTCATGCTATGGGTCGGTTGGACCAATCTGGAACCATCTGGTGGCGACTCCCTTGCGACTCTTTCGAGTTCGTATCATTCCCTAAGGGAACCCCTTAAGAAGACTGCGCTGTCACTCCAAGTGCGGTCCCCGGTCCGTGACTTTCGTAAGCCTTGCTCTGGGCCCCTGCAGAAACCGACGCTCACACACATCTTCTTCATGATCATGCTTAATAAAACTCATTATGATTTTAAGAACAAAAGAAAATGTAAAGGTTAAAAGATCACTTCCTGATACGGATCTACATGGGACTCAAGAAAACACAAGGAGTTTAAAAGAGGAACCATTAATTCTTCTAAGTGGTCCGGTTACAAGGTCACGAGCCAACAAATATAAAATAGCCATGAACTTATCTATTCGAGAGCAAGTACCAATGGAGCTACAAGATGAAGCCATAGCCTTATTTCATAAGCCTATGGAGTAGTTGGGCATGCTAGGCCATAAGTTAGGCTTGATGAGAACCTAATAAGGAAAGGAAGTCAAGCCAATTATTAGCCTAATTAGATTGCATGAATTTCCAAGTAAATATAGCATTATTTTATTTTATTTATGTAACTTCTAAAGTTGGAGTAGGTATAGGAGACCAAGTCCTCTTTGGATTAGTCTTACATATCCTTAAAGGACTCGAGTTAGAAGCTATTACAGTTTGAAAGCATAACTCAGAAACCATGGAAATTTCTACTCTTTATTCTGTTTATCCTTATTCTGTTTATGAAAAAGATCCTACTCTTTTCCAATTTGTAAAAAAGATAATATCTAAGAAAACTCCCTGTATAAAAGAGTACATAAAATCCTCTTCTCTTGCTCAGAACACTCTACGTGCTACTACTTCAGAGCAGTACATCACTATTGAGATACCTTCTCAGTTCATATCTCAATGGAAGCAACAAAGTTACACGCACTTGCACTTTGGTGCAATCAGACTAGTTCTTTCCTACCATGGAAAGAAAGGTCTTGGTGTAGTAGATTGGCTCTCACTGTTAGATACTTGCTACTTACACTTTAAAGATGTTGTTATTGGAACAATAGCCACTACTCTTAATGCTGGCAGTGTAGTGCTAACCTTCTTTCCTAATTTTAATGTTTCTCTTGTAGATCCACATCTGCCTCATCTCTTGAAGCTACAAGTACAGATTACTGGTGCAGAACAAGTCTCTGACTCTATAATAGCTACTGTTCATCATCAGATTGTTTATCGCCTTTAGAACCATGCGATAGATCTTCAGTCTCATCACCTAACAATAAATGTAGCACTGTAAATCTTTTCTGATGGTACTACACCTACCATAGTATAGGCTCCTAAACAACTCCCTCGGCATGAGTTAGAACACCTAATTCCACTAGAATGGGTGACTGATTATGAAAAGCTTCATCAACAACCCAAGATGGTTCAAAAACAAGATCCGGTCTTTATATGCTATGATGCGGAACCCAATGGCAAGTATGCCACAAACCCTCACATACCTAAGATAAAGCTCCGATGGTAGAATAAACCCCCCACCTTATTAAACCCTTAAACTAGCAAGTATGGAAATGCAAATGATAAGGCTTAATGGAAGAAGAGAAAATGCCACATTTAAATTGATAAGTTAACCCTAATTCCTCATGGAATTGGAAGAAAGCAAATCCTTACTTCCTAACTAAATACATAAAATGCATAAAGCATAAGAAAGACCAAAATTGGTTCTATATATTGAATGATAATTGAAAGGTTATGAATAAGTTTACATAAGCTTATATTTATACTAGTTTCTAATCCTAGTCCTTCAAGGATATGGAAGTATAATCCAATGAGGACTTGGTCTTTTATTCCTACTCTAACTTAAAAGATAAATAAATAAAATAAAATAATGCTATAATTACATGGAAATTTGTATAAGCTAATTAGGCTACTAATTGGTCTAACTTCCTTTCCTTATTGGGTCCTCAACAGGCCTAACTTATGGCCCAACATGCCTAACTACTCCATAGGCTTATGAAATAAGGCTATGGCTTCATAATTAGACCCAAATGGCATCCTTTAGGCTCCATCCTCTTCTAAATTTTCCCCAAGAAATATTATGGCCTTAGGCACCTCTTTAAGCTCCAAATAGCACTTGTAGAAAGCTTGTTCTTGTAACTCTATTGTTATTTGTTCTTGAATAAATAAATTCATAGCTGCTTTAAATTTATTAGCTTATGACCTTGTGACTAGATCACTTGGAATAGTTAGTGGTTCTTCCTTTAAACTCTCTTGTTGAATAAGGATAAGAATCCTTAATGAATTAGGAATCCTAGTTGAACTAGGACTCTTTGATTTTATCTCCATGATGACTTTGACTCATGATAAGATTTCCTTGATGAGTAATCTCCTAATGGAAGTAGGAATCCTTGTTGAATTAGGAATCCTAGTTGAAGTAGAAATCCTAGTTGAATTAGGGCTCTTTGATTTTAGCTCTATGATGACTTTGACCCATGATAGGACTTCCTTGAAGAGTAATCTCCTAATGGAAGTAAGAATCCTAATGGAATTAGGACTCTTTAATTTTAGCTCTCTGATGACTTTGACCCATGATAGAATTTCATTAGAGAGTAAGTTTGACTTTATTCTACTTAAACCATTAGATTGGTCAATTGTAACTCTAGACCTCCATCTGAAATGCTTCCAATTGATGCCATGATTGAATTTAAAATTCTTATTGTATTGATGTAAAATCTCCATGGTCTGTTTTGTATCATTCTCCCACTCTTGAAAAGAATTCATTCTCGAATACAGCGTGTTGTAGGGAATATGTGGCTTGATTAAATATCCTCCTTTTAATGCATTGATAGTGATGACTCTATTGCTTTATGTTTTCTTAATAATTCCTTCATAAAATCTATCAACAAAATAAATGTTAGTAGAAAGCACCTCACTTGCTTTTCTCTCAAGATCACCATCATCATCACTCTCAAGCTCATATATTTTTCTTTCAATCTCAAAATTTTCACTTAATTTTTCTTCCAAAATAGATCCATACTCATTATTAATAATTCATCTAATCTTATCTCATGTTCCATAACCAACATTGGCTCACTAACATTCATAATCTCATTACACTCTATTTCTCTTTCATTGAAATATTCTTTATCTTCCACTACTTCAATTGCTCTTGATTTTACTTCTTCCTCACATTCTTTTTGCTGAATATATTCCACCACATCATGGCTTTGAAAAAATTCAACAACTTGTGTTCTTTTCAAGCTTTCATAGAGAGTCTTCAAACACTCAATACCATTATCCTTGAAGCTTGGAGGTAATCTTTCAAAGAGATAAGAATATAAAGACAATTTCTTCCCATTATATTCAAAAACAAACTTATTTCTACATAAATTGTATCCAACATGTCATTCCTTTGCCCATGGTTTTCCTAATAATATATGACATGTGCTAATAGGGATCACATCACACCAAATTAAGTCTTCATAATCAGCATAAAAAGAAAAGTGAACTTGACAACGTTTGGTTACCTCCACTTCAACATTTGCTTGAAAGACTTTAAATTTGTATGGATGAGGATGATCTTTTAAAGCCAATTGTAATTTCTCCACCATTGAAGTTGAAATAATATTCTTGCTAATTATTATGTTGATGATCATGTTACATCTTTTATCATGTAATAAACACCTAGAATAAAAAATTTTATCAAAGTATCATAAATCATCAAATGCATCCATTAAATTCCTCACGTGTTTACTCTCTTTCTCTTTTCTTTTGCTTTTTTTTTACTCTAATGACAATATCTTTTATTGTATTTTTCCACTCTTTGCAATTCTTCTAATTGTATTTTGGAACTTAGGCAATCAAAATAAAATAAAATAATGCTTAAAATAATGAAAATAACCTAAAAAACTCAAATTCTAAAATAAGACCCATAAAACCCTAAATCTAAGATAAATAAGAATTAACCTTGCCTTTGGTCTCTGATACCAAATGATGCAGAACTTAATGGTAAGTATGCCATAAACATTCTTTTCCTTATTGGGTCCTCAACAGGCCTAACTTATGGCCCAACATGCCTAACTACTCCATAGGGTTATAAAATAAGGCTATAGCTTCATAATTCAACCCAAATGGCATCCCTTAGGCTCCATTCTCTTCTAAATTTGCCCCAAGAAATATTATGGCCCTAGGCACCTCTTTAAGCTCTAAATAGCACTTGTAGAAAGCATGTTCTTACAACTCCATTGTTATTTGTTCTTAAATAAATAAGTTCATAGTTGCTTTAAATTTATTAGCTCATGACCTTGTGACTGGACCACTTGGAAGAGTCAGTGGTTCTTCCTTTAAGCTCTCTTATTGAATAAGGATAAGAATCCTTAATGAATTAGGAATCCTAATTGAAGTCGGAATCCTGGTTGAATTAGGACTCTTTGATTTTATCTCCATGATGACTTTGACCCATGATAAGATTTCCTTGATGAGTAATCTTCTAATGGAAGTAGGAATCCTTGTTAAATTAGGAATCCTAGCTGAAGTAGAAATCCTAGTTGAATTAGGACTCTTTGATTTTAGCTCTATGATGACTTTGATCCTGTTGACCTTAACTTTTTACCCACCTGCGATTTTGAGTTTTTATCGATTCTGCCTGGTACAAGTCCCTGATGTCAACCTCAATAGTGTATATATGCCTATTTGGCTTTCTCTGAGTGTTATGAGTGTATAGAGCATATTATAGTTGATTGCCCCACCGCAAGTGGCAGGGCCCAGCATCCTTTTTAGCTTTCTCTGTGTATTCTATACACATAGAACACATTACACCATGCCCATTAAAGGTAGAGTACATAGAATGCAAAATTCTATATTTCAAGCATGTAGCCCTCATGCCCAAAATGAGACATATGGTGGGGCCTACCACCCGAGGCCCACCTAGTGAAAGCCAAAGCTACAGAATGCCTTAGAATGTCGAGTGCATCTCTGGTGACATATGGCTCATGTTACATTTTGCTCGTATGAGCCTGTGTGCATTGCCTTAAAACGCAACATGCGTAACATGTTACAAAAATAAGATGTTTAGTGGGGCCCACTTTCAGGACCAAATTTAATATGCTTCACATAGCACAACATCTTAGAATATCAAATGGCTCTTATTTAACATATGGCTCACGTTACATTTCACTCATACAAGGCGAAGCGCATTGTAATGTGCATAGCATGTTACACAATGTGCTACGCATGTTACAAAAATAAGACGTTTGGTGGGGAGCCTTCCTGGGATCAAAACTAAAATGTGCCATATCACACAATGTCTTAAAACATAAAATGATGCTCCGTTGATATATGGCTCATGTTCCATTGTAACCATAGTAGGCCCCACACAAAGGGCCAAAATGTAATGTGCGGAGCATGTTTGATAATGTGTGGCACACATTGATAATGTGTGGCACACATTCCCTAATGTGTGGTGTACATTACCTAAAAATTTTCCACTTCGAACCAAAAATTACAATTTTGCTCTATAAATATAAAGCTTGGGGTCATCTGAAAGGGGTCCAAAAATTACTTTAAAGTAAGCCAAAACTCTACCAAAATTCTCCCAAAATTAATTAAGCACTTAATTAATTAATTGCTTAGGATTTAGAGACTAATTAACATTAGTTAGGCTCTCTAAGCATGTTTGGAAGCAAGATCTTGAAGAAAAACCTACTGCCCAAAGGTAAATTTTCAATTTTCATCCATTTTTCTTATGGTTTTTGCATAAAACTTCAAATTTTGGCTTGATCCTTTGATGATTAGCTTCAATCTTGTGTTTTTATTGATTACTCATGCTGTTGGGTAGCCAAAAATTTTCCATAAAATGCAATTTTCCTCGATTTTCACTTCTGATCTAACAAATCTAGTTACATTAATAGCTTTTCCATGCCTCTAGTGTACTAGATCTATCATAAATCTTGAAAATCTAAATTAATTTCAACCTTGAAATTAATTTTTCAAATTAAATGCTCTTCTCACTCTTAAAAATACATTTTCTGGCTTCGATCTGCCTAGATCGAAGCCGGATCTTGAGTTTTTGCTGAAAAACTTTCATTTCTTAAATTTTTCATGTAATGTGTGCCACATATACATGAATGTGTGCAATATGTTCCATATATATGGCACACATTAGGTAATGTGCTACGCATGTTACCTCCAGATTTTGCAAAAAACCTAGTTTTTCTTCCATTTTCTCACCCGATCTGATTTTTCCAGTGGCATTTGAGGCTTGTTCATGTCTCAAGTGTTCTGGATCTATCAAATATTATCTAGATCTAATTAATTTTAGCCTTAAAATTGATTATTCAAGTTAAATGCCAATTTACTTGTTTGATTTGCAATTTGGAGGCTGATTCGAACTCAAAATAAGGTACTTCCTTTATTAAACTTGCTATATTTAATCTGTAGATCGAGTTTATACTGATAAATTTGATTTTCTTGTAGATTGGTACCTAATATGTGCCACGCATTGTGTAATGTGTGCAGTACATTGCTTACATGCTGCGTACATTCCTTGCATTTTTCCAGAAAAATCACATTATGTAATTTTTGAAAAGATTGAAATAGGTTGAGAGGCTATCTCCAATTATTTTTATGTGATGTTAGCACTCCCATTTGATTTTCCATGATCAAACAAAAATAATTTTGCTTAAAATTATTTTTACAAAAATTAATTTTTATGATCCAACTCGTGTTAATTTGCATGATTTTTTGCCAAAAATTGATGGATTTTGACTCGTGGTTCATGCTTTCATATGGCATTGGACTAGTTAAATAAATCCTAAATCCATTTGCTACTAATGAATTTGTTTATGTTTATTTTGCATAATATCCATTCGTGCATTTTTAGCTCGTGCTACCCAAGGCGGAAAAATACTCGAGGAGGAGGGGATGTTACTTAATGTCCCAAAATGATGTGTGCATGGGGATTTTTGTAATAGGATAGAATTATTTGTTGTTTCGTAATAATCCCCCCAAAAATCTCGTGTGTATCCCCTAATTCCTCGATCCCTTTTCACCGGCCTTTATTATTTTTCATTCATGGATGGTTTATTATATTTGCTCAAATATATATGTCATATCATGTCACATGCCATGTCACATGCTACATCACACACTTCTATGCCATGTCATGCATATGCCATGTCATAACATAATTATCTCGTATGCTAATACAACTCAAATATGCCAGCATATGCCAATACGCAACGTAATATACGTAACTTTCCATACAATATGCCATGCCATGCCATTATTCCATGCCATATCACATGTTATCATGCTAATTTATCATGTCATATGCCGCTTTTCCAAGGTTTTTGGATGCCTCCTTAAAGCAAAACTTATCAAACCACTTGAACCAAACTTCAAAACACCACCCCCAGCCTCGGTGGACACTAAAACCTACTGCCACTATCACTAGTATCATGGCCATAACACTGATGACTATCACTCCCTTGGGCTGGTCATTAAGAACCTTATTGACTCTGGAGAGATCGAAGACCCTAAAAAATCCAAACCATCAACCAAGATAAACCCGTTACCTAACTATCACAAAGCCAACCGCACCTACATGCTCCAATCAGGGTTGCCAAAATCCCTGGTTCTTAACTCATTTTCTCTCTTTGGCAGTGAGAGGATTGCTCAGTTGCCTACTATCACCTTCCGGCCCAGTGGTGGATTTGACATTGGTGCCATTGACATATGGTATGACAGTTCAGAGGATGAGTCTACAGCTACTCAGGATTCCACTAAGTTTGAGTCATCTCAAGATTAGGCTTCAAAGAAGGGTAAGTTGATTGAGACCCCTAAGCCAACTAAGTCAACACCAAAACCACCCAAGTAGTAGAAATGGTTAGGTGCTAACAAGATGTCCTCTCGGGTCCGCAACATGACTCATAGTGGTAAGGTATTCACTCCTCTTGACCTTGGGAAGAATCCAGAAGCTCCTAAAAAGCCGATCAAGGCTAGACCCACTAGGGATGAGGCTGGTCCAAGCAATATTCCAGCTCCACAGCAGCTGATCAGTTTGCTCAGCCTGATAATGTTGTTGTCAAGCAGCTGAAGAAGATGCAAGCTAATATCAGCATCTAGAACTTGGTGCTATCCTCCCAGTAGAATCTCTCCATCTGCTTCTACCTTCAGCATGAAGAGTTAGTTTGTGAATCATGAATTACCATCCAACATGATCACTTTCTCTGACACGAATCTACCGACTGAGGAAATCCACCACAACAAAGCACTCTTCATCAGAGTGAATATTATGAACTTCTCTACTCCCTATGTTATGGTGGATGATGATTTGGGTATCAACGTCTATCCTCCCAAGGTATTGCCCAAGCTTGGGGTTCAACTTTTAGACTTGAAACCATGCAAGACTATCATCAGAGCTTATGATGAGTCTAAATGGGAAGTTACTGGTACCTTCACTGCCATTACCACTGTCACTGTCGAGCCGATTGAATCAATGGTGGAGTTCACAGTCTTGGACATTTCAGTGTCATTTGCACTGCTCTTGGGTCATCCGTGGTTCCATCCTCTGGTAGGTGTGCTATCCACTTTGCACCAGAAAATCAAGTTTCTACATAAAGAAGGTGTCGTCATGATTGCATTTGATGATGAGGTTGCTCTAGCCTGCATCAGAGAAGATGTCCTTCTCATGACTGGATTTCAGATCGTTGCCATCGGAGAACCTGAATCATACTCGTACCAACCGAGTCCCACTGTAGAGAGGATGATGCAACCGATGAACTTTATACCTGGCATGGGTTTAAGTCAATACCAACAGGGTCCAGTAGAGTTCGACACTCCTACAGCCATGTGGGAAGAAAGGTACTGCATTGGGTTCGATCTGTACACTTCAGATAAGCCAAAAGAGTGCAAGATGGTTCTCTTCATCCAGGAAGAGACATAGCATGACCATGCTTTTGAGTTGCCTATCTCAGATGATTTCTTTGATTGGCAGTTTACCATCTTTAATGATGTCTGTGACCTGTCAGCCTTGATGGTAGCCAAGAAAGCCACTATTGCTTCCTTCACCATCAGCCCTAATGATGCTTTTTAGATCTTTGGTGACATTGTTGATCTCACCACTGGACACCTGGAGCTAAAAATTACTATAGTCACTGCACTCGAAGCCAAGCTGCAAAGCTTGGACATGAAGGACCTGTTGCAGAACTTGGACATGCAGGACCTGCTGCTGCCAAAGGTCTATGAAGATATAGCCACTCTGGTGGATAGCACTTTTAAGGAATTGTTGTATGAGGACACTGATATCCTTATTTCTATTTTATTTGATGATGATGTAATTCCATCTAAATATAATACAATGAAGAATAACTTTACTTACGTTTGCAATGTGTATTATGATGGCGTTGTGCATGAGCATGAGCATTTCATGAGCATTTTTGACATTAATGCATCTTGCATTGAAAATGTTAACATTAACACAGATGATAAACCATGTTTACTCTATATTGCATCAGACTTGACCTTTGAAGAGAGAATAAAAATAATCAGCATGTTGAAAAAGCATATAAAAGCCTTTGCTCAACGCTATGAAGACATGCCGGGTGTCAACAGATCCATTGTAGAGCATAGAATTCCTACCAAGCCGGGGTCAAGCCAATTAAGCAGAAACTATGGCACCTCCAGCCAGAATGGGCACATAAGGTCAAGGAAGATATCCAAAAGTAGTTGGATGCTAAATTCCTTGAAGTGGTCAATTATTTAGAATGATTGGCCAATGTAGTTCCAGTTCCCAAGAAAGACGGCAGGGTCAAAGTCTGCATATACTACAGGGATCTGAACAAAGTCCACATAAAGGATGACTTTCCTTTACCTCATATTGATGTACTCATCAACAGTGGAGCTGTTAATGCTATGTATTCCTTTGTAGATGGATTCTCAGGGTACAACCAAATTCTGATGGCAGTTACAGATAAGGTGAAGACAGATTTCATCATAGAATGGGGGACCTATTGCTATAAGATCATGCCTTTTAGCTTGAAGAATGTAGGAGCTACCTACCAAAGAGCTGCAACAACCATGTTACATGATTTAATCCACAAGGAAGTCGAAGTCTATGTGGATGACATGATGGTGAAGTCTCCCACTAGAGAAGAACATCAGGCTGCTCTTGATAGATTTCTCACGCACGTTTGGGGTGACATCTGGCAAGCTGTTGGGTCACATTGTCAGTCAAGAGGGTATCAAAGTGGATCCTGATAAGGCAAAGTCAATTATTGAGATGCCTATTCCCAAAACTAAGATTGAAGTTAGACGATTCTTGGGACAGCTCCAATACATTAGTAGATTCATCGCCAAGCTTACTACTATGTGTAAGCCCATCTTCAAGCTTTTGAGGAAGAACTAACCTATGGTTTGGGATGAAAACTACCAATTTGCATTTGAGAGGGTGAAGCATTATCTCTCCAACCCGCCGATCCTGCAACCACCTCGATCAAAAAAATCATTACTACTCTATCTAGCCTTAGAAGAGGAATCAATGGGCACTATGATGGCTCAGGAGAACAAAGCTAGAACATACTATCTACTATTTGAGTAAGAAGCTACTGCCAAATGAGTGCAAATATAGCACTGTTGAGAAGCTATGCATGGCTATGGTCTAGGTCACCAAGAAACTCAGACACTACTTCCAGTCATAGCAATCTTTAAGGTTGACCCTATGAAGTACTTGTATGTAGCTCCTTCACTAGTAGGAAAACTCTCCAGGTGGTTGATCCTATTATCAGAGTTTGATGTGCAGTACATCACAACTAAGGTGATCAAAGGCAGAGTAATTGCCAAATTCTTAGTATCCAAGCTGATGGATGACTCTGAGACCTTTGAACTGGACTTCCCAGATGAGCACTTGGGGGTAGTTGATGTCTAGAAATGGTAACTACACTTTGACGATGCAGTCAATAGAAGAGGTGCAGGTATAGGAGTTGTGCTAATCACTCCTGAAGGTGAACTCATTATGCTTTCAAAGCAGCTGAGCTTTCCAACCACCAATATTATGGCTGAGTATGAAGCATGTCTGTTTGGGCTAGAAGCATTACTAATGATTGGTGCCCAAGATATATAGATATTTGGTAATTCGATGTTTATCATTTACCAATCCATGACCAAGTGGGAAGTCAAAGAGGAAAAGCTTAAACCTTATGCTAAATACATGAAGCTCATGGTTTGTAATTTTAGCTCATGCCAATTCATTCACATGCCATGTGAAGAAAATTAGATGGCTGACACTTTGGCCACATTGGCTTCAGTTTGTAAGCGACCACAGAGTCAAGTTCAGCTTGTATTCATTGAGCAATCGAGGACTCCTTACTATGAGGAAGAATGGGTTATGGCACTAGACCAGCCAGACATGATCCCATGGTATGTAGATATCATGAACTTTCTAAAAATTGATGCCTATCCGGAAGAAGCCAACAAGATTGATAAGCTAGCCCTATGTAGACTAGCAGCCAACTTTACCTGGCTTCTAGGTGTCCTCTATAGAAGAACAGTAGATGGTCTACAACTTCAGTGCATATCAGAGAAGGAAATTGAATCAATCATGGAAACAGTACATACTGGTGTATGCAGACCCCACATGAACGAATTCATGCTTTACAGGAAAATCCTACACCAAGGATATTTCTGGCTGACCATGGAGATAGACTGCATACAGTTTATGCAAAGATGTCATGAGTGTCAAGTTCATGATAATTTGAGTCACATACTGCCAGTCAAATTACAGAATTTGACAACGCCTTGGCCATTCTCAGCTTAGGGAATTGAGATCATGGGTGAGATTCATTCTAACACTTCCAATGAGCATTGGTACATACTAGTGGCTATTGATTACTTCTCTAAATAGGTAGAAGCTGAATCCTACAGTAAACTAGGGGTGAAGCAGGTTGCCAAGTTTATAAAGAAAAATCTTATATGCCGATATGGGGTACCGCATCACTTGGTGTCAGATAATGGAGTGCAGTTCTAGGGCTAAGTTGCTGACTTGCTGGAAAAGTATGGGATCGAAAACCATCGATCTTCTCCTTATCGCCTTCAAGCTAATGAGGCAGTCAAAGTGGCTAACAACATGATCAAGCACATCTTAGCCAAGATAGTGAGAACTTACAAGGACTGGCACGAGCAGCTGCTATTTGCTTATGGGATTACAGAACCACTTAAAGAGTCCTACAAGTGTCACTCCCTACTCTCTTGTTTACGGGATAGAAGCCGTATTGCCAATCGAAGTGGAGCTAAAATCACTTTGTACCATTCTAGAATCTCAGTTTCCAAAAGTTGAGTGGAAAAGGGCCAAGTATGAACAACTGGTTACTATTGATGAGAAGCGACTGAAGGCCCTCTATCATTTACAGCTTTGCAAGAAGCATATAGCAAATGCATTCAATAGAAAAATCAAGCTTGTTGCCATACAGGAAGTGATTTAGTTCTGAAGCAAGTCAGACTAGCCATCCGTGACTCTCGTGGGAAATTCAGGCTAAACTGGGAAGGTCCATTCCTAGATAAAAAGATCTTATCCAAAGGCACCATCCGCATTTCAGACTTGGAGGGCAATAAGTTCTCAGAACCCATCAACCGTGATCGGCTGAAGAAGTATTTTATCTAGAGCAAAGGGTAAAAGAAAAACAAAATAAAAAGGAAAAGCTTGGTGAGCTGAGCTGAAAACCTGTATAGGCAGTTCACAAAAAGTTAAGGCAAAAAGAAAAATCCTTGCTCAATGAGTTGAAAATCTGCTTGGACAACTCATGCAAAATTTAGAGCTCTTAGAAGCAAAATGAGAGCGTTAAAATAGTTGATCAGAAAATCTCACACGAGGCTGGTCAATAACAGGGGTTCAGTCTGATGTACATCCAGAACTTCTATGTTGATTTTAGCATTTTTCATGTAAATGTTTTAATCTCATTAATGCAAATGGAACACATGTTCATAAACTTAGCCATAAGTAATACAAGTCTCAAACACAAAATGCAATCTTTCTTTATTACATGCCATATTATTGCCTAATAGTGTCTTGTAGTATAGGACTCAGGCATGGCGTGGCACCCATAACTTGTACTCATCATCTGTGATAGGTCCAACTCCAGGAATCTCCACCAACACTATCCGGCAACGAGGCCAAGTTGTCTCCACATGCTCCACAAAGCGAGGCACTAGCCTTCCTCCCTCAAACTCTATCAATCAAGCTATAGTATATCAATGGCTATACTGATGACAGATCCTAGCAGGACTGTAGTGCATGCAACGTCTGAATCCCAGCAGTGGGATACAATCTATGTAGGTCATTACAGTCACACGCTGTATGCGCCACCAAGGATAGCTCCACTTGATCTCGCTCTCAGGCTGAGTCCCCATCCACTCAATCCAGCCTTGCAATGTTATCATCTTTGCCTTGTTGAAGGTATAACCCCTCTGCATATGGCTATGAGGGAGATATCTTTGTAGGTCCCTAGCTAGTTGTGCCAAAATCCCAAGCTTCTCTTGAAGCTAGATCTGTAACAAAACAAAATTAAAATAAAAGCTCGCTGAGTTGAAAACCTTGCAAAGGCTGCTCAGGCAAAAGTTAGAGTGACCCACTAAACTAAAAACCCAAGGGGGCAGTTTAGGTAAAAGTTAGGGTCTAAAGTAAAAATCAAAAGCTCGATGAGTTAAAAGCCTTACGAAAGGCAACTCATGCAAAAATTAGAGAAAAACATGACTTTTCTAAGTTAAAAACTTGTAAAGGTGACTCAGAATTCTTACTTGCAGCAAAAGTAGATTGCCACTAAAGCATTCAGACTGTCCTTATCTCACTTTATCCAACCCGATGATTATCTCTGCAATAATCATGGGAAAAGGGGTCTAACCCTGTATCATCTGGTCTACCACCAGTCCGATCAGTAAATCTCTGTAACCAGACGGACTGACAAACAAGAACTGCGCTAGCAGTCCAAATCTTGTTATCCTCAACCATGAGGAAGTACTTACTGATTTTTGGCTACATAGCCAGAAAATAACAACAACGTCTACAGAGCCTTCTGTAGTTAAGACAGACCTTACAGTGGTCAAGTTGATATCAAAAGCCCTCATCAAATATAGTTTGACCTCCCTAGTAGACACAGGCATGGTTAGTATCACCATCATGCTATAAGAAACTCTGAGGATAATAGCAAACTCCTCGTACATCGGGCATAGCTCGACGTGACCAAATCAAAAAACATGGGTCACTAGATCCTAGAATTGCATAGTAGCATGCAAGAAAGCATTGTTGATTGAGACTTGCTGAAAGGTCCTCAAGTATTAGAGTCCAATCTCTTTTAATCGACTCCACCCATCGTTGCCCCAGTAGTGAGAAAGAGCACGAAAAGCAGACAGTGATTGTTGAGTCATTGTATATCTACTTTCTGTACAAAGGAATAAGGAAATTATATTTTGGCAATAAAGCATAAAGCATAAGATATTTATAGTGGCAAACAATTTTGGATTCCACTAATAAATCCAAAAGATACACAGTTCAAGCTTCTGGCTGTCTTTTAAGCTGTACACCACAGCCCTAGTGTACTAAGCCCATATGCCAGACTATAACGCACTATCTTATTATTCTAATACAAAAACTATAGAGTTCTAATGTCATGCATATAGGAATCAGACATCATGTCTCCTCTAAGCATCATCTTCATCGGAGTGGTCTTCATCAAGACTAGGACTATCTGGAACCTTGATGTTGTATCGCTCCAGACACGCTGTCAATCGAGCAATCTTTCATCCTATCTATTCTATCATCTGAGCATAATGGTCCTGCTCTTCTTGCTCTACTTGCCTGCTTGTCTGCAAACATAAACATATAGGCATATAAGTCATGCATCCATGCATTTCCATGCACTCGCATTTAAAATCGGTATGCACCTAAACAGTTAGCATCTCTGAGTTATGATAGCGATGTAACCCCACCAACAGTCTTAAAGCATCCGCCATGGCATCTTGAGGCACCTGCAAGGATGCATGAAGCACATATACTCACATGGGTAGTGTTCGAGGGATCAAATTCAACCTTGCTCCTTGCTGGCACTAGGAAAGAGGTCTCAAAGGGACGACCAATCTCATCATAAGTGAAGATTAGTGAACTCTGCAGCCACATCAGCTGACCCTTAATGAAGTCTAAAGAGCGCTCATATCCAGGGGGCACCTCTAGAGTGCCAGACATAGACGTCAATGGGACAACATCAGGCCTAGAAGCATGGAACCTCTTTGAGGTACTCCTACCATGAGAACTACCAACAGCTGATGAGCCACGACGCCCACCTCAACCACTATAAGAATCGAGTCTAACTCCAGACCCACTGGCTCTATCATACTGTCCTCTACATGTGGAAAGCTCCATGAACCCTAAAAGCCTCATCTGGGTGAAAGTAGGGTAGTCCACTGGTGACTCAGACAGATGCTCTTGTCAGGAATACCAGTCAACCCAGTAATCACCTTTGGGTCTGTATCAATGCAGGAAGCCTAGAACATCGTACGTGGAGGAGCAACAAGCTCTACACGCCCTTCTGGCCCTAGATACCAGTCAATCACATGCTCCCCCAAATAAAAGAGTCTACCCTTAAGACTTTCCAACAACATATGCTGCTCATCCTTGCGTGTCAAGTTAGTCCAATATTCTAGCCAAGGAAACATGTTGCTCCAAGGATAGGGGTGCACTTATTCTAAAAATGATGAGAAAATAAAAACCTGCTCATGTATTTCTCAAACCAGTTCAATACAGTTTAATACTAATTAAATTATTTCTTCTCACCTGATCCCAGGTCAAGCTATTGAGATGTTCTCTCAACTCATCCATTATATAGTCAAGCCTTCACCTTAGTACACTCCATGTCCGCATGCGTAGGAAGCCAAGCAATATCCCATGCAGAATCTCTGGTTTTGGAAACAGTCTATACTCATATACCATGATCTGCAAGATCAATATACATAGTTCGCAAGACTCAAGCGAATATCAAAATCAAAATCAACAAAATCCTACTTACCTCTACAACTTGCCAGCAACCAATAAAATGATCTCTGCAGTGCCTACTACAGAGGTCCAACCCTTGCATCAAATGAGCTAGACCGATACTGCCCTAGTCAAATCTCCCAATGGCATCCAAGTCATAAAGGGCCTACAACACAGACATGTGGATACTATTCCTAGGGTCAATAAAAATCTACAAGTGTACTGGTCTATAGAGATTGTTCTGCCAAGGGTCTCAGCCAACACAACTTCTTGAAGGCTGTCATAAGATATACTATGCCCACCTCACACATTATATGACACACCTAGAAAGTCAAAGATCATGCTATATGAGCAACACGGTGATGTCAGTTTGGCATCAAAATGAATAGGCAGCCCTGTACATTCCAGTCCAGTGATTCCAGTAAAAATCCCCAGCATAATAGCAATCTCACCCACTAGCAAGTGAAAGGTGTGAGTAAAGTCCATCTACCGCTCGACCATCGCTGTAATAACAAATCTGTTACACTTCTTCTCAACACTAGTAAATTATGAGATGTATGGATCAAAGCAGCTCTGGTCCACTCTGACGCGCACCTCTTGAGGCAGTTGGGAGTACCATTCAAAAATCCCCTGGAGGCTGCCAGCTCCAACAACTGTTCGCTCCCTCTGTAAATTACAAAATTCATGTCAACTACAGACTAGATTACAGAATACATATGGTATTATAGAGGTCCTAAATCCCTCTCTTTAGCCTTAAAATCAATTTATTCATGCCTATGAATCAAAAGGATGCTAAACTTTTTGAAAAATGGTCAAGAAATGTGAATTTTTGGCCATTTTTCATTGTAATGTGCACCACACATAGGGTAATGTGTACCATATGTTGCAAGAACCATTTTGAAAAATCCAATTTTCATTGAACCACCTCGATAACCACTCACATACCTAAGCCTAGCACTAACCTAGCATAAAATCTAAGCCTAACACTGGCCTAAACACAACAAAAATAGGCCTAAACTTCATTTTTGAAAAACCATAAAACCAAGCTGAGTTACAGAAAACTCACCTTCTCAGCAGGAGCTCGAGAGCGATGGGAATCTATGGCGAATGTCTTTGCAATTACATCACCAAATCAAGCCCCAAAATAAGCATCACGGGTCATGTGCTCGTTTAAGGCATAGCTCGGTATTGATTCGGGATCCCGGGGTGTAGATTGCATCCTAAATCCCATTATTTTTAGTGAAATCTCCAGTTTTTGGTGTTCGAGATTGAGAGAAAATTGGTTTGGAGGGTGGAAAACAATGAATTTTTGTTGGAAGTCTTGGAATATAAAATTTCCAAGCAATGTGCGCCACATGTAGCATAATGTGCGTAGCATGTAATAGAAAATGCTAACGTGCGCTAGCCTACAGGGGGTTTGCTAACATGTGCCACCCCCTATCAAGATGCATTTGATGAATTAGGCCTCTCCTAAAAATTTCAAAATTTTTGAAGTTAATTTGCTCTATCAAACCTAATTTCCACGACCCGCAGCATCTGAAAAATTTGGAAAGTCAGTCAAAATGCAATAGACTGATACTGAAAAATTCAGGTATTTATCCTAAACTACTTCAATTCTAATTTCACTGATAAATTGTTTTTCCATATCTAGCATAGACAGGAAATTGATCTAGCAGATGATCGAAAAGAGTCAAACCATTGACTTCTAGTCAAACCATTGACCAGATAGTGTCGCATTTCAGTAGAGGATCCCAAATACAGATTTTGGAGAAGCTCAACACTTATTTGATGGCGGGAGAATTGATTTGACGGTTGATCACCCTGACCCAACAGACGGTCACCTCTGGTTCTGCAGTAACCACCCGATCCAGCAGAGATCATAGAATCAAGCCTTTAGTTCCAAAACCCTAGCAGTAGGCATCTGGTCACTGGCATCAGATGATTATCTTGCATTAAAGCCATTGGTCTCGCAGTGACTGCCGGTCAGCCTTGATCAGATAGCCTGAACGTTGGGTCCCTAGTGACAGAATTGGGATTGTTACTGGTCAAAACCGTTGGCCAAAAAATGTCAAAGACCCAATAAAGGATCCAAAATGCCATTTTGGGAATATTTGACATTTATTTAATGGCACGAGCACTGACCCAGCAGATGGTCATCTAGGTCCTGTAGTTGACCACTTGATCCAGCAGAGATCGTAGAACCAAGCCCTTGGTTCTCAAATCCTTGCAGTAGGCATCTGAACAATGACATTAGATGATTTCGAGCCTTGCAGCATAGCCATCAATCCCACCGAGGACCACTTATCAGCCTTGGTCATTTCAGCCCGAGCACCCGGCTCCCAGTGAAAGAATTGGGATGTAAGCCTCAGCATGAGCATCAGGTCAGCATTGATCTTCTAGCCCAAGCATTGGGCTCCCAGTCACAGAATTGGGTTCTAAGCCTCAACACGAGCACTCTACAAGCCTCAAACGCGAGCACCATGCAAGCCTCAGCATGAGCATCAAACTTCAATGCATGCATCGGTTAGGTACCTCCTTTACTCTTGGTAAAAAGTCAGGTTATGATCAAGAATCATTTTGATGACTTAAGCTTGTGTCACCTCAAAATGATCCTGATCAGGGGCAAACTATTGACCTTGACTTTTCACCCACCTGTGATTTTGGGTTTTTATTGATTCAGCTTGGTACAAGTCCTCGATGTTGACCCTGATAGTGCATATATGCCTGTTTGGCTTTCTCTGAGTGTTCTGAGTGTATAAAGCACATTATAGTTTATGGGGTCCACCTTGGGTGGCAGGGCCCACCATCCTTTTTAGCTTTCTCTGTGTATTCTATACACATAGAACACATTACACTATGCCCATCAAAGGCAGAGTACATAGCATGCGAAATGCTATATTTCAAGCGTGTAGCCCTACATGCCCAAAATGAGACATATGGTAGGGCCCACCAGCCGGGGCTCACATTACATTTTGCTCGTACGAGCCTGTGCACATTACCTTAAAACACAACATGCATAGCATGTTACACAATGTTCTATGCATGTTATAAAAATAAGATGTTTAGTGGGGCCCACTTTCAGGACCAAATTTAACGTGCTCCATATAGGACAATGTCTTAGAATGTCAAATGATGCTTATTTGACATATGGCTCATGTTACATTTAGCCCGTACAAGATGAAACGAATTGTAATGTGCGTAGCATGTGTACACAATATGCTATGCATATTACAAAAATAAGACATTTGGTGGGGAGCCTTCCTGGGACCAAAACTAAAATGCAACATATCACATAATGTCTTAAAACATAAAATGACGCTCCGTTGACATATGGCTCACATTCCATTGCAACCACAATGGGCCCCACATGAAGGGCTAAAATGTAATGTGCGGAGCATGTTACATAACATGCTCCGCACATTGATAATGTGTGGCGCACATTCTCTAATGTATGGCACGCTGTGAGAGTAGCACATCCCGGATGCTGGGAATGCTGCACGCTGTTCGGCGTGAAATGCCGTGGTGCTTGCTCTCGAAAGCTTAGACCCCTGAAGTACTACAGGAACTAGACAGATCGTGTCGAGAAAATGTTGTGGAGTCGCCACCCGGCTTATTTAACCAACT
>CANYBF011587362.1:0-10167 GCA_948192965.1 Dalechampia spathulata | reverse complement strand
TCATAATATGTGCTTACATATTAGGTTACCATATCATGCATATGATATGTCATTCACGCTCACATGTCATGCATATGCCATGTTACTTTTACAGTTATATCACATGACATGCATATGTCGTGCCATCTAAATGCCATATAGCTTTATATGTCATTTTACGTGTAACTTCGCAACGCCAATCCACATGACACGCTGTGTGTTTAAATTTACGCTCGCATGCTTGCCTGCTTAGGATAATTAATTCCAACTATAATGGTAAAATCGATTTTGGAAACTCATAGAATAGATCTCCACCACCCGAACTCAATCTCTGAAGGGTTTAACTAGCACTCATGTTGTGGGTCGGTTGGACCAATCCGGAACCATCCGGTGGCGACTCCTTGCGACTCTTTCGAGTCCGTATCATTCCCTAAGGGAACTCCTTAGGAAGACTGCGCTTTCGCTCCAAGTGCAGTCCCCGGTCCATGACTTTCACAAGCCTCGCTCTGGGCCCTGGTAGAAACCGGCGCTCACAACAGCTTTTTCAGCATTATTTTAAAACGTTCTAAAACAGTTCTTTTTGCATAATTACACCTTCAATGGTCATTTAAACTTAGAGAGAGCATTTAGTTTTTTCTTTTTTTTGCATTCACAAGTAAGTAGTTATTGCTCTAAACTCATTAATCATAAATCTCTCTCTATTTACTCATGAAATTATATTGCTCTCATTCTTGATTTTGGGATGTATTAATTTTACGTATTTAATTAGAGCAAGCACGTGGGTATTATTATTAGAATTGAGAGTGTTATCTTGTTAGATTGAACTTTATTGTAAAGATTTGAATGTTAGCCTACAAAACACTAAGGTTAAGATTTTTGGTTGAAGAATCCATTCTTGTATAATCTTGAAAGATTTTAGTGAAATTCTAAGTTACTATTTAGAAAAGTGGACCTAAGTAATTGTTGTGCCAAATCACTATAATTTATGTGTTACCTACTTGGGATTTCAATGGGTATCATAGCTTAGACTCTATTTTTTAAGAATTAACATTCTTAGAGTTAATATCAAATGATAACATATTATCTAAAGAGTCAATCTTACACAAAATCCCCTTTCTTTGATGGTATAGATTACTCTTTGGATACATTGAATGAAGATATTTTTAGAGAGTGATGGAGTTTATTTATGGAATTTAATTGAAAGTGATTATGTTCCTCCTACAACTATAATTGAAGGCATTTCCATATTGAAGCCTAAGGGTGATTAGAATAGTGAAGAGAAGAAGGTTAATGGTAGGAATAAAAAGGCTATAAATATGTTGTATTGTGTCATTAGTAAGGAAAAGTATGGGAGAGTGTCTCATTGCATGACTGTCAAAAAAATTTAGGATGCTTTGGAGACATATCATAAGGGCACAAATCAAGTGAAAACTAGGAAGCTTTAACTTTTAACTTATGAGTATGAGTTGTTCACTATAAGGCAAAATAAGAGTACATTAGAGATGTACAATAGGCTCATGGTGATTACTAATGATTTAATGAAGCTTGGGAAAATCTATACTAGAGAGGACATCAACAACAAGATTCTTAGAATTCTTCTAAAGGAGGATTGGTAAGCAAGGGTTACTTCCATTAAGAAGGCTAATGATTTATCTACTCTTTTAACCAATGTGCTTCTAGGAAGGCTCTTTACTCATAAGATCACCTTGAGGTAAGACATTGAAGAGGATAAAAGAAAAAAAAGAAGAAACATTACTCTTAAAGCCATCAAGGTAGCACGTAAGATAGAAGAATCTATAAGTGAAGAAGATGTTGAATGTGAATTTATTCTTCTCATTAAAAGAGTAAGAGATCTTATTTTGAATAAAGAGAAGCTTAAGAGAAATTCCAAGAGATCATTTAAAGCAAAAGAAGATCAACATTAGAAAAGTCAAGTGATTTGCTACAAATGCAATAAGAGATGACATATAAAAGTAAATATCCTAGATTGAAAAGAACATCAAATCCACCCAAGAAGAAAGCATTCAAAGCTATTTAGGATGATAAGAGTGAATCAGATGATGAAAGCTTAGTTGGAGAGCATGTTGCTAGCTTTTGTTTCATGGCAATGGAGGATAAAGAAGCTCTTAATGAGGTAAGCTCTTCTAATCAATCTTTTAATCATGAGTTTGATGATGAGGTGAGTGCCTTTGAGATACTTCTTGTCAAATGTGAGCAATTGGTTAGGAAAAATGACTTTTCACCTACGTGCTGCAACTTTTCAAAATTGATAGTTGATTCAGCTTGGTACATATCCCCGATATCAATCCTGATTTGTATACATGCCTTTTAGCCTCCCATGAGTGCTATGGGCATGCGGAGCATGTTATATTTTGCTTGTGGAAGGTGAAGTACATTGCATGTGTTTTCTGATATGCAGAGTACATAATGCTATATACTGTATATGTTCAGAAAATACATGCATGGTGCACGTCCTTTTCCCATGTAAATCTAATATACTCCATTTGTCATCATGCATTTATAGTGTGTTTGATACTTGTTGGGCATGGGGCGCATATCCCAATGTGCCCCTATTAAGCGGTGCACATAGGTGATTTTTGCTACATATTGGGCATGTACTATTACATGTTATACATATAACCTTTTTTCTTGGCTATATGCTATGCATATAGCACTACATGTTGGCACATCTAATGTAATATCATAGAATCCCACATTGTTTGCTTGTTTTTAGCAACTTATGACATTCTCTTATAAATATGAGCTATATGTTTATAGGAAAAAGGTCTAAAAATTAATGATTTGTACCTAAACTCTGTCAATTTCATTTCTCACTTAATTAAACACTTAATTAAGTTGTTAATTAGGATTAGAAACTAATTAATCCTACTTTAAATCCCTAATCACACTTTGGAATCAAGTTTTGGAAGTTAATCTCTTGGTGAGTATAGAATATTTATTCTTCTTCTCATTTCCTCTTGATTTCATTGTGGGTTTGTGATTTTTACTTTTTTTACATTGATTGGCTTCAATCATGAATGTAACAATAACATTCATAGCTTTTTCGTAGCTTGAATGATCTGAGACAATCATATATTTATTGAGATTTGTAATTTGATTCCTATTTTTGCTAAAAAAACTCAATTTTTTTTATTTTTACATGTCACATGTGGTATATATCACAGTATATATGGTGCATATGGCCTATGTGTTGCACACATCATGCTATATACGATGCATATAACTATCAATTTTCTCAAATTTTCATGATTTTCATTTGATTTTCACTTGTCTTTTGATGCTTATCAAAATTTTCAATAACATTAGTGGTTTCACAGTAATCCTAATGATATGAATTTATCATAAATTGATTCAACATGATTAATTTTGGCTTTAAAATTAATTTTCAAGTTAAATGCTTATTTAATTTATTGATTATTGCAATTGATTTGATTAGTTTAGATTGTATGTATTTTCTATCTCTAATTGACACTTGAATGAGGTTAGAGTCCTCTAATTTCATTATGCCATCATTGACTTGTGTTGATTTTACCATTAAATTAATTAATTCTCTTGTTTTCTGAATTAAATGCCATGTTAATTGTGTTTTATTTATCATTTGACATGTTTAGCTTAATTGGATGTTGATTCATTTGTAAGTAATGCCACATGGGATCTTAGAATGTTCCAATTATGCTTCTAATTGATTTTACCCAAAATTGATTATTTTTCATGATTTTCATGATCTGGCTCGTATTTATTATTGTATTTTCATGAGTGTTATCATTGCATTTATTGGACTTTAGCCCTTGATTCGTGCTTTCATATGACATTAGATTGGTCATTTGTGTCTAACATCTCGCTTATTGCCTAATATTTATTCATTTGTTTGCATTTCCATTCATGTATTTTAGCTCATGCTACTCGAGGCTGTTTTCTTGAGTGGAGGAGATATTGCTTAATGTCTCAGATTTTTGTATCATCAAAGATCCTTTATAATAGAATAGGCCTTTATTTTACTTAGTTTTTCCCCCGATATGTATTTATTTCATCATGTATCCCCTATCTCTCTTGATCCCTTTCTTTGGGCTATTATTAATTTTCATTCATGCTGTTATATTCATTTTATCATTGATATATGATGTATGCTATGCCATGTTATGCCTATATCATGTCATTTTTTCATATGTCATGCCTATGCCATGTCATGCCTATATCATGTCATTATTTCACATGTCATGCCTATACTATGTCATCCTTTCACATATCATGTCTATGCCATGTCATTTTCACATATCATGCCTATACCATGTCATTATTTCATATGTCATGCCATCTCACATGCCATGTATAGGCCATGTTTTATTCAACATGATTACCACATCATGATATCATACCATGATTGCTATATCATATGTACCATGCTATAGCTACTATGATTCCTGCCATGTTATATCACATTGCATGCTTATTCATGCTTATAAATGCTTGCTTTCCTAGGAGAATTAATCCAACTAAAATGGTAAAATTGAACTTGAAACTCTAAGGGAATAAATCTTTACCACTTGAACCCATATCTGAAGGGTTTAACTTAGCACTCATGCTATGGGTTGATTGAACTAAATCCGAAACCATATGGTGATGAATCAATCTTGTAACTCTTTTGAGTATGTCTTATTACTCGAGGTAGCCCCTCGCGAAGACTACACTTTCACTTTAGGCATGCCATTGGTTCATGTATCACAAGTGTCACTCAAGGTGACGGCGAAAGCCCCACCCACAATGGTGACTCCATTAGGGACTCTTTTATGTCTATCTCATTCCTTGAGGTAGCCCCTTGAGAAGACTACACTTTCACTCTAAGCGGGCCATTGGTTCATGCATCACAAGTATTGCTCTGGATGATGGTGAAAGCCCTGCCTATAGTGGCAACTCCATTAGAGACTCTTTTAAGTTTATCTAATTCCTTGAGGTAGTCTTTTGAGAAGACTGCACTTTCACTCTAAGCATGCCCTCGGTCCTACATCACAAGCGTTGCTCTAGGTCATGGTGAAAGCCCCACCCACAGTGGTGACTCTACTTAGGACCTATGGTGAAAGAGTGGTGACATTGAAATCTCAAAGTTTCATAACGATTTTCTCATTTTAGTTGGGTTGGTTATATTGCATATCACATACACAGTTTGTGTATGCATATCACCATTTATCTTGTGTTAAACCGGTGATTATGGGTGAGTGAGTACCTTAGACTCCATTTGACTCCTTGGGAAAGCAAATATGCCTTCACCACTCAATGCCTTATATTGAGGACCGTCGATGATTCCTTAAATGGATAGATGTTAGATATAATCCTATATCAATGATTCCATTTAGTTAGATAGGCTATGGACAACATGACTAGGGGACCTTAACCTATTTTTACTAGACTAAAGCCCATATAGCTAACCATAACAACATTCTAAAATTGGGATCCTTTATTCGCATGCTATGTAGATCTATGCCTTATCATATTGGTCGATTTACCTAAATCAGACCACTTTCCTACCTTATATTACCCTGCTAAAAGTCAGAATCCTTTTATGATTCTATGTCGATTGCATAACCACATGCTTATTCAATTGGCATTCTTTTATCATAGTAATATGATTATGTCAAAATGCTATTCAATTTTCACCATAATCCCTTATATGATCGGGCAATGATCATTCTTTTACTTGCTTCACATGCTGAGCGTATCATGCTTTGAGTTCTAAATGTAACTTTGGGCTAATATCCCACTTAGGATTGGCTAATCTTCGTGGAGGTATAAGGGTGGCAGGGAGCACTACTGTGTGCTACATGTTCAATAACCATTTCATGTTTTCTATTTAATACGCATACATACATGCATGCTCATGCATGATTTTCACTGACCACTTTCTTTTACAACTATAATGCTGGATGTTTCCTAGTATAGGTCATGCATACATCCTATATATCATATCATGTGCATTATATGCAATTGCATATGCATATACATGCATCCATACTAACTCTCTCTATCATGTACAGACCATGTCAAAATCAAAGCCTGCTAAGAATATTACATCTCCATTAGACATTTTTTGCTTTGTACTTGATGATACCTTGCTTGCCATTATTCAGTAACTTACTGATCAGTCTATAGCCAAGCTCTTATCCAATGACTTCAAGAGTCTCCTGTAACAGCATATCAGTGAAGCTCTTAATCCTGGAGACTTCATCACCCCACTAGCTCCTGTAAAGGATAAGGGAAAACAGTCAATCTATATGATGCTGAGACAGATGATGAAGTCTCACTTCATATGCATGATGTCCATAAGTCTAAGACTTCTACCCTATAACAGAAGATAGAACAACTGCAGTCTATCATGAAGACCAAGGGGATGGGGTCTGATCTAGATTTTGATGAGTTCTTAGTTTGAGTTATTAAGGGGTTGCTTGCTAAGTTCAAGCTCCTAGATGTTCCCACGTACAACGGGGTTAGGGATTCAAAGAATCATTTAAAGACTTACACCATGATGATGAGCATGATAAACTTGTTAAATGAGTAGCTAATCTAACTCTTTTTTTTATTTCACTAGAGGGACCAGTGTTGACCTAGTATCATAATCTCAACAAGGTGACCACGATCAAGTAGAAGCCTCTTTACACTACTTTCTATGAGTAGTACAGATTCAAATCCCATTTTGATGTCACTTCACTAGATCTGGAGATAGTTAAGCAAAAATCTAACGAGTCTTTCATGGACTACTTTGGTCGGTGGATGGATAAGGATACGTTTGTCACACAAAAGCCATTTGAATCGAACATGATCAACAAGCTTATTATGGGGCCGCTACTATTGTACCAAGATAAGTAGAAGTATCAACTTTCCATACCTTTGAGGATATCTACTCAGTTGGTTACAAGATTAAGCAAACTGAGGTGCTAAAGAAGAAGGAGCCTTCCTTCCTCAAACCCAAAACTACCACATGCACCCAAACATAGCATAAAGTCCATTACATCAATGCTCTACAAACACCAAATCCCATACTTCAAAACACTACCTAGTCTCGAAGGTACTCGAATCTTAGGATACCACTTTTCAAGATTTTTGAGCATCTCCTAAAAGCCAAACTCATTAAACCGCTTAAGCCAAACTTCCAAACACCACCCCCAGCCTCAGTAGACACCAAAACCTACTGTCATTACCACTAGCATCACGGTCACAACACTAATGATTATCACTCTCTCAGGAGGATCATTTAAGACCTCATTGATTCGGGTAAGCTTAAAGATCTTGAGAATTCCAAACCCTCTACTAAAATAAACCCATTGCCAAACTATCATAAGCCAACCATACATACATGATCCGATTAGCGTTGCCAGAATCCATGGTTCTTAATTCCTTCTCTCCCTTCAACAGTGAGGAGATTGCTCAACTACTTGCTATCAACTTTCTACCTGGTGGTGGGTTTGATATTGGTGTCATTGACATATGGTATAATAGTTCAAAGTATAAGTCTACAACTACTCAGGATTCCTCTACTTTTGGATTGACAGAGGTTTAAAAGTTGATGAAGGGTAAGTTAGTTGGGACTCCTAAGGCTGCCAAGCTAGTACCTAAGGCTTCTATGTCACATCTTTCGGCTACGTAACATGCTCCCGTAGCATGATTATTAATTTTCAATTAAGAAAATCAATAATCATCCTATAAAAGGATTCCATACATTTATTATTAAATATAGACATTATATATATATATATATATATATATATATATATATATATATATATATATATATAAAATCATACATACAATCCCTCAATTATATTTGATCCATTATCATACTATCATAATTTCAAGCATCATCATATTTAAGTTATTATCATACACACATCATTGTTTTACATATATAGGGATCATCATAAACTATTACCAACATAATTAATAATATCATCAAATACTATTAGTCATAATTTTAATTACTACCAAGTACTTTATTTAGAAGTTACACAATTATTACGGAATAGAAGTCCGATAAAAGTTAAACCAAACCATTTACCAATAAGTTTAGTTAAATTGTCCAGCTGCTACCACTAACGTCCTTGTTCCCTGGCTTTGCTTGTTCCTACATTTATTAATTAACAAACGCTGAGTATAAAACTCAATGGTGCTAGTATAGCATAAATTTCAAATATCATAATAATCAAATACCACTATTTTACATTTATTTCTACATATAAAAAAAATCATAATATTAATAAATTCTCAAAACATCATGGAATATTTCAAACATAATATCATGTTGTCATTAATTATTTGTGTTAGATCCAAGGTTTTGATCTATGTGTCACGTGTGAGTCAATTTAAGTTATTTGCCATTTTTATGTATGTTTCTGTGCTTGTTACAAGCGTACCTATTTTGGTATAGGCGTATCTATTTTGGTATAGGCATATCTATTTTGGTATAGGTGTACCAAATTGCTTAGTTGAGTGGTATAGCCATACAGCTGACCGTATCAAATTAGTACTATTTGATTGAGCATGGTACGGACATACCATTGATTAGTACGGGCGTACCATTGCTCGCAGGAATTTGGTTTGTCAATAAACTTGTTGTGGTACGGGCATACCATTGGGTGGTACGGGCGTACAGTCATACAACTGACCGTATCAAGTTAGTACTATTTGATTGAGCATGGTACAGACATACCATTGATTAGTACGGGCGTACCATTGCTCACAGGAATTTGGTTTGTCAATAAACTTGTTGTGGTACAGGCATACCATTGGGTGGTACGACCATACATGAGCTCGCAAGAAAATTGCTTTGGTACAGGCGTACCAATGTTGGTACGATCGTACCTTATTTCCCTCCCATTTTTTCAAAGTGATTTTTTAAATCCGTACGGGCATACAAAAATAGGTACAGCCGTACGTGACTTTAAAGAAAGGTTTTAAACCCTTTCTAACGGCTATTTTCAATATAGAACTTTCATATCTTTCTTCCTAACAGCTAGTTTTGCAAATCAATTATTCTATTGAGCTTCTATTATCAAGAACAAGTAAGTTTACTTGTATTTTGTGTATTTGATAATTGTAAACTCTCATTTCATTGTATTACCACATCTAAAGAGCTAGGGTTTGCTTTTGTGGGTTGGTGTGTGATTAATGCTTGGGCATTAATTTGTAATTGAGAGTTTGTGAGATTGATTTTTGTAAAGGTTAGAGTGTGAGCCTAAAAAACACTGGGGTTTAGGATTCATTTGTGGAATCCTTGTTGTAATTGATTGCAATTTAGTGGAACCTTAAGTCGAGACTTAGGAGAAGTGGACGTAAACAAGAGTTAGTGCTGAACCACTATAAATCAAACACGTGTTGCTTATTCCGTGAGGATTTTCAATTTGCTATTATCATTAATAATCATCTCCAATACTATTCATGATTTTTATCATAATTATTAGTATCTCATGCATATTTACTATATCACCAAAATTATATTCAAATCAATCTCACCTTGGTACATTATATCATCAAATATCTTGATTAGTCATTTAATCATTATTTAATTATCATTATCATTAAGACATTTTATATCATCATTTAATATCAGTATTATCATAATAACATAACATATTATCATCATGTATATATTATCACCGTCAAATCAAATGTTATCATTAATATATTAATTGAACAATAAACATGAATATCATGATATATATATTTTTCTGTAAACATTAGTAAGATGTGCTTATAGATGTATAATTACATACCATTTATTGCATCATCATCATCTATTCATGAATAATGTATTTTTATGAGAATGCATTTATGTTATGCATTCTCCCTTATATCTATCCTTTAAATATTTGGGTATTTCATTTATATGTGCATGTACCAGGTCTTTCATATCAGAACTTAACTTATGGTTCAACAAACCGGAACCCATTTCTCATTCATTTTCTTTCTCTTTTATTTTGTTGCTTTCCATATCATTTTCCTTTTTGTTTAATTTTCATAGGAAATATATCATATTCTTGGTATATCTCATTTAACATTTTTCTTATATTTGTTGATTTTCCTCCTTCCTTATTTCTCCATGTCATGTTGTGCCATGTTCATGCTTAATGCATTATGTATATGACATGATTAATGAATAATTAATAACATATCATAATTAAT
>CANYBF011586556.1:0-16909 GCA_948192965.1 Dalechampia spathulata | reverse complement strand
TTCATAATTCATGACATTTGACATAATATGATGTGAATTTATGATATGATTAAATGATAAATCAACTTCACTTGAATATTTATTATGGTTAGAATTTCATCATATTTTAAGATAGTCATGCTAAATGATTCATACATGTATGATATGAAATACAAATGAAATAGACATGCTGTTTTGAAGTATATGACATAATGTTTACTTGGCATCAACACATCATGAAATATAATGCCTTAAGATTTTAAATGTTATAACAAATGAATTATATGATTACTTGTATTACATGCTATAACTAGCACCACTGAGTTTATACTCAGTGTTTGTCTATTGATAAATGCAGGATTAAGTAATGCCGCCGAACCGGAATGTTAGAAGCAGTAGCTGGACAAATCAATTGAGTATTGGTAATGATGAACTTTTCAGACTTCTATTAAGGAAATAATGATGCAACTCTTAAATAAATACTTTGGCAGTACTTTAGATATTGGGTTATTATAATCATGTAATAATGTGAATAACTATGACACTAAGTGGTAAAGACTTAAATGATGAATGTATGATAAACAAGGGACAGTTATCTAATATATATAAAAAAAAACATTTCCTGCACTTATTCAAGAATGTATGGAATCCCTTGTGGCATGATTATTGATTTTTGTAATAGAAAATTAATAATCATTCTACGGGAGCATGTTACGCAGCCGAAAGACATGATAAACATTAGAAATATGCTAACCTTATACAATTTTAATGATGTATTCTGTGAGAATTTTCCAAGCTTACCCTTGAAGTGTGAAGTGGAGTTAGGATAGAAGTGCTTTTATAGGATAATCCTATTTCTATGAGTTTTATATTAGATGAAATTAATTGAGTTTAAGGAGTTCAAGATGTAGCTATAAAAGTTACTTGATAAGGGCTTCATCTTGACTAATAGTTCATTATAAGGATTATGCATTGACTATAAGTAATTAAATATATTTATTATTAATAATAGATATCCTTCACCTAGAATTAATCATTTATTCATTCAATTGAAAGGTGTAAAGTCTTTTCAAAAATTTACTTTAGGTTATGTTGCTATTAATTACAAGTTAAGGAGAATGATAAGGTTAAGATTGCTTTTAACATTCGATATGGACTATGGAATTTAGTGATGCCATTTAGATTGATTAATGCCTTTGATGTTTTTATGAATTTAATGAATATAATGTTTATTTCCTATTCATATTCCATTATTATATGAAGTTCATTAATGACATCCTCCTTTATTTTAAGTTTAAGGAGTAGAAGAAACACCTTTACATGTTGAAATTCGTTCATGATTCATAAACCATAGTTTGGTCTATAAGTTATGGTTTAACACAATAACCAAAGTTTCGTCTACACTAGCCGTAAGGCTCAATGTGCCCATAGGATAAATCTAGCTTAATGGCATAGTCTAGCATAAACACTCCTTCAACATCTAGTAAGTGTTACTATATCTTTAGCCATGGTATCATCGTTTACTACGTGTTTTATTAAAATTATTTATTTTATTTCCTTGTTAGAAGACATATTTTAAATCAAAATATCATATTTATAAAATGATATGCACTTTAGGAGTAAGATCATGAAGTGTATACAAAATTAATTATAAATGTATACTAATTGGAATATAGATTGGAAATTTATGTGATCTATTTAATTTATATGGAGAGAATTTATGAATAATAGGTGTACAAGATAGATACATCATTACTCCTGCTCTATAGATAAATAAAGGCAAAGAGAAAACATGTTTGTGCTTAGGATTTAGTCATCTACAATGACAGACTTAGGGAAAACTAAATCCATTAAATTAGTATCCCTTATTCTAAATATAATGACATATGATTGCAATATGAATTTATATATGGTTTAAATTATTTGATGGTTGTAATTAATGATACAAATGAAGTGATTTAGTTGAAATTATTATCGAATTGTTATGTTCATGCATCATGATACCAATATTGAGTTGTTCATGCATATAATTATTACACCATGATATGTAGAGGTATATGGTAGGATGATATGATGGGTATAATGATGTTTAATGAGATTTATGAGGCATGTTGAGTGATCCCTTCTTGATGGTAGGTTTGAGTAAGAAGCCTACCTAATTATGCACTATATGATGATATTTTATTATTAATTTAGTCTAAGCAAGTTCCCTTCTTAATAAGTTATGATATTATATATGGTGGTGATAATAATTATATTTAAGAGTGTGGAGGCAAAGTGACTTGTTGGGGTGAAGGCTTAGAAACAGATGTGATGAAATATGCATGCTTGTATCATATTATTATAGTACAACATACAATTAATATTATTGTATTGGTTACATAATTTATTGATCTTTGATTATATTAAGATGAATGCATAATATATGAGTTTGCAATGTAAGAAATGAACTTACTACATGATATGAAATAATGTTTAATGTGTATTTTTCTAATTATGATGAATTTTTGAATGCTAAATGAAATGTTCTTTGATGAATTTTAAATATGAATGATTATTATGCCATCATTAAATATGTACATGCTATTTACAATGATTACTTACATTGTATATGTGTGTTTGAGTACCATTAAGTTTTATCTCAATGTTTATCATTTAATGAATATAGGACTAGTATCACTTAAGTAAAGAAAGATTGGTTAATCATCAATAGGTGAAATTTTATTATTTAGAGGTATAAGACTTGATATACTTGATATACTCAAGTAGGTTTTATGTATGTATGCAACTATCATATGTATATAGATAATAAAAAGATAATAATTTTTTTATATGTATTTGTATGCATGTAGATAGTTTATAAATATAATAAACTACTAGTAATTAATGGATTATGTAGTTAACTTATTTATTTTATAAATGACATGACTGAGAATATAGTATATTGATGACATGCCATATGGATATAAATGCACATTCACATTATTTTTATGTGCAATTAAACAAGTGATAGGTACAAAAGGTAAAGTACTAGAAATAAATGTTATAATTATAAGATAATTATATTCTATTGAATTTTTTTTAAAATAGTTTACAAATCCTTTGTAGGGTGATTAATGAAAGATTTATTAATCATTCTACAAGAGTATATTGCACAAACTGAGTATAACATGAGCACTTGATCATATGATGTACTAAAATGTTTTAAATTGAAAATGTAAGGGACATATATATATGATATTAAAACTGGTGTATATTATATGTCTAAAATGAGAAGAAGTGACAACTTTAAATTAACAATATAATAAGGGCAAGGAAAAAAATAAGTTTATGCTTAATAACTATTAAGCTATGAAATAAGATCAATAAGTAAAATAAAAGGCTTATTAAATATTATGTATTATGTTATTATTGAATAAGCTAATTTGACTAAACTCATTAATTGCAAGTTAAAATTTTCAAAGTATTATGTTCTTGATGATATGATTTTGGGAGGAATATTTAATTGAATGGTTGTGCTCCTTTAAAGGAAATTGACATCATTAATAAAGCTAATTGCTAGCTAAAAATAAATTTTAAATAGAGCCATAAAAGCTTTATATGAATACATTGAAATATCATGGCCTTGTTCTAACACCTATTTCAGTAAGACATGCTAAAATGATTAATAAATTTTTTATTTTAATTGGAATTCATTAATCAACTTACAAAAGATATGTACTTTTTTAATTATTTTTATTGAGTCAAGTTTTAACCTTTTTAGTAATTATGTAATATGGGCAATTCATTCCTATTCCATGCCTATCATATAGACATTTTTTTTCATGTCATTCAATATTTCCATATCTATGACATGTCATCAATACCAATCCAACATATAAGTTATATTCATAGATAACTACCATATTACATGGGTATCTAGTTAATTATGACATTTATAGTCTATTAGCATGCATATAATATTTTATGCCTATAACCTATGCAACGATAGTTGCATAGGTAGTACATCTACTAGAAGTAAGTGATAATTTTAAATATAAAACTGAGTAGCCATACAAGGCTTAAAATTTCCAAATCGTGCTAGTGTCTTATTGATATAAATGTTCTTCTAAATTACTCAAAGTTACGTTCAGTAAAAGTTCAATGAGTGTAAAGCTTAGTGATGCTTAATACAATGTGAACTGAAATAACATTCAATAATTTTCACATAAAGTGTTTATTCTATATGCTTAAATAATTACACAGTGTAATATGAAATAAATATAAATAAATATACTCATATTATCTAAATAATGTTGTTAAACTAAATTCAAATAAATTTAGTATTAACTATTAGGCCATAAATCATAGTGGTAGCTATCTATCAATTAAAATAAATAATAGATTGAAAATAATGTATTATTCAATTTACTTTAAGTCATTGAAATTCTACTCAAATGAATTACTCTATAATTAAGAAAGAAATTTTAAGTATTGTCTTATATATTTCTAAATTTCAATTTGGTTTATTAAATCAAAAATTTTTACTATGTACTAATTGTAATTCTGCAAATGAGATTTTGTAAAAAATGTTAAAAATCTTACACTAAAATAGATTTTTGCACAATGATAAACTATATTAAGTGTTTTTGATTTTAATAGTGAATATATTAAAGGAGAAAATAATAGTATTCCTGATTTTATAACATGTGAATTTCTTCACAGCAAAAATGGAGAACATAAAGAAGAAAGCCAATAATGTTAAAGAAAAACTTAAGTTTGATTCCAGTAAAACCAGTTCCAGTAAAACCAGTTCCAGTAACATTAGTGCACCATCTAAAGCCCTTTATGATCACTTAGAAGACATCATAAAATCCAATTCTAAATTGATAAAGTTATAGGCTGATGTCACCCAAGATGAAGAAACTGATCAAATAGATGAAATTAATACCGACACATCAAAATCTAGTAATAAAAAGTAAATATTTTATCTAAATAACAACAGTCTTTATTAGAATTATCAAAGCACATAGAAGATTCAAAAATGAAATAAAATTTCTAAACAAATTATTAGATAATTTTGATAACAATAATAGTAGTCTTAAAATAATTGAGAAATTAAGTATAGAACCAAACTTATGACTTAACAACAATATTAAATAAAAATAAACAAATCAAAACTAAACCTAAAATAAATGACCTATAAAAGCAAATAAAGGAAATTAAAATAGAGTTAAAAGAATTAAGAATTAAATAATGAAAAGACTTAAAAATAATTCAAACCCTAAAAAATAAACAAGATAATGTTGTAACAGATAATTCATTTAAAAATGATTCTGAAGAAGATAATATTAGCATTATAAATAAATATAGATATAAATATTTAACCTCTCATAAACATGAAATAACCTCTCATAAATATTTAATATCAATAAAGATAAAATTTTTACAAGATTATATTATAAACATTATTGCACTTTTTGACACTGGAGTATATTTAAATTGCAATAGATTCTATAATGAGACTAGTGAAAAACTAAATATAACCAATCAATCTAAATTACAAATCATGGGTAAAACTGAAGCTTCAATCATAAATAATAACTTAGAACTAAAAACTGTATTTATACTAATGAAAAATATACATCACATGTAAGAAGACCATTTGTGAGTCTAATTACACTTTACATTATTAAGGAAGATGATATAAGCTTCAAAGTTAAAAATAAGAAAATAGAATTTTCCTTTATATAAAAACCTAAAAGAAAAAGTTTTAATTTATTACGATCATATATGATACATGAATTAGAAATAAATTCTATAATTAAGGTTAAAATAGAACATCTTTATAACCTAAGGGGTAATTTAAATACACAAATAAAAACCTAAATGGAAAAGAAATTATATTCAGATCTCCAAGATGCATTTTAGTATAGAAAACAACATACGATCAATTTACCTTATGAGAAAGGATATAGTGAAAAAGATATAATAACTAAAGTTGGACCTATATAAGTGTTCCCATATATGATTGAATTTTGTAAAAATGAAATATCTGACTTAGAAACTATTCACTATATAATAAATATTTCAACCATATCTCTATAAAAGAGAGCCACTTCTCCTCCCATTTTCATCCATCAATTCTCTAACCTTTTTACACTATAACTTCTCTCCCTCATTCCTCTAAATTACTCTTTTTTTCTCATCCCTTCCTTAAACTACCCCTTTTATCCTTTAAATTTGTTAAAAATAAGAAAATAAACCAATCAAAGAGAGTAAATAAAATAATATAAAAAAGTAAGAAATAAAAAAGAAAGAGAAAAAATCAAAGAAGAAAGAGAAACAATAAAGAGAGAAAAAGAAAAAATAAAAAAAGGAAAAATAAAAAATAAAGAAATGAAAAGAAAAAATAGAAAAGGAAAAAATAAAGAAAAAAGAGAAAGAGAAAGAAAAAGAAAAAGAAAAATAAATAATTTTTGAATTTTTATTCTCGATAGAATACTATTGATATACAATAAAGATTCCTGATCTACAGTGAGATTCCTAATGGAATACTATTCATCTACAACAAAGATTCTTGACATAAAGATTATGATAAAGCATTATACATCTACAGTAAAGAAAAATAAAAAGAAAGAGAAAAAATCAAAAAGAAAGAGAAAATACAGAGAGAAAAAGGAAAAATAAAAAAGAAAAAAGAAAAAATAAAGAAAGGAAAAGAAAAATAGAAAAGGAAAAAATAAAGAAAAAATAGAAAGAAAAAGAAAAATAAAAAACTTTTGAAAGGAAATAAAGAATTTGTGAATTTTGTATTTTTGTATTTTGATTCTCAATCAAGCATTATTCATCTATAGGACAGATTCTTGATGTAAAGATTTCGATAGAGCATACTATTCATCTATAGTGAGATTCCTAGCAAAATCCTATTCATCAATAGTAAAAATTCTTGATGTAAAGATTATGATAAAATACTATTCATCCATAGTAAAGATTCTTGATGGAGCACTATTCACTTTACAGTAAAGATTCCAACTTTATCTCTAAAAAAGAAAGCCTCCTCTCCTCCCATTTTCATCCATCAATTCTCCAATCTCTCTACTCTCCAAGTTCTCTCCCTTATTCCTCTAAAGCACTCTTACCTTCTCCTCCCTTCCTTAACCTATCCCCTTTTATCCTTTAAACTTGTAAAAACTCTTAATTAAGTACACCTAACACCCTCTATCTTCTAATTCTGTATGGTATCAAGTTTCATTTTCTGATTCTAAATATAGTTCGTATCTTATAAACGTAATTCTTGTAATTTTTTTAAATTTATAAAATCTAGATTTTTTTTATCATAGTTATAACATTCAAAATCCTTATATATTATATTCATATTTTTCTTTTTGAAACATATTTTGTTATTAGGTTTTTTGTACCTATATTTCTTAGTTTTGCCATAATAATTATCCTTATTAAACTTTTTCTTACAATATATTTTATTGCATTTTTTATAAGATTTTGAATATTGTCCATTACAATCATTATATTTTTGGCTTATACTATAATCAAATTGTTTACAAAATGAACCTAGTTCTTGTTTTATTTTACATATTTTATATTGTAAAGACTTTAGAGTTTTATATCCTGATAAAGCTTTAGACCTTCCTTTTGTACTATAATAATACATTGACCATAAGTTAATAGACTATACAAAATTGGATTATCAAATTCATGTTTTATACTATCTCTTACCTTTTTTCATAAGAAAAATGGTTGTCTAACTAAAAATTTTTCTTTCCAAAAATCCTAGTTTGAGTCTTTCCTTAGCATGATTGAAACTTCTACACTGAAACAAAAGATAGAACAACTACAATCTATCATGAAGAATAAGGGAATGGGCTCTAACCTGGACTTTGATGAGTTCTTTGTGCAAGCTATAAAAGGGCTACCTACCAAGTTCAAGCTTCATGATTTTTCTAAGTACAATAGAGTTGGGAACTCAAAGAATCATCTCAAAACTTATACCATGATGATGAGCACTACCAACCTATTGGATGATCACATAGTCCAGATATTCTTCATTTCATTGAAGGCACCAGTGCTGGCTTAGTACCATATTCTTAATAAGGTGACCACGATTGAGTGGAAGCCTCTTTATGCTACTTTCAACAAGTAGTATAGATTCAAGTTCTAATTTGATGTCATATAGATGGACATGGAGATGGTGAAACAGAAGACTAATGAGTCCTTCATGGATTATTTTAGCTGTTGGATGGATAAAGTTGTACTAGTCAGATAAAATTTGATGATTTTGACATGATCAATAAGCTCATAATAGGGTCATTGCCACTCTATCATGATAAGCTTAAGTATAAAATGTTCCACACATTCAAGTACATCTACTTAGTTGGAAAAAGGATCGAGCAAACTGAGGAGTTGAAGAAGAAGGATCCTTCTTTCATCAAACCCAAAACCACCACCTTCACCCAAACACAACCCAAATCGTACTACATTAACACCTTACAAATACCAAACCCTATAGTCCAAAACACTACCTAAACTTAAAGATACTCAAATCTTGGAATGCCACTTCCTAACGTATTCAGGCATCTCCAAAAAGCCAAGCTTATCAAACCCCTGGAACCAAATTTCTAAACACCACATCCAACTTGAGTAGATACCAAGACCTACTATCACTACCACCAACATCATAATCATAACAATGAGGATTACTGATCTCTCAGGTAGGTTGTCACATCCATATACATAGAATCTTTGTGTACATGCATTTTATGCATACATTATAGTGAGTGAATGATTGATTAGTGCATGAAATGCATGAATGAGATATGATGTATGAATGCTTTGATATTATGAATATGATATGAAGTGCCTTATAGATAAAGGAATTACATATGATATGGAATTAATAGAGAAAGAAATGATAAGAAAGTGAAAAGATGATTATAGAAGTGAATATGCACTAAAGATACAAATTTAGCATGCTTTTGTTGAATGCTTTAAATAAAGCTTGATGATGGAATTTATATATGTAAGGTGATAAATTGGCATGTTTAACATGTTATTGTATGATAAAGTATAGTTTAAAATATGTGAATATAAGTTAAAATGAAGTTACAAATAATTGTATGTTAAATGGTAAGCTAGGATATAAATGGAATTCCATGGAAAGTTAAGGTTATTATTGGAAACCATTATATGCATGACTTATGTCCATACTACTATGTTGAATGGTAAGTGTAATCCTTATGTAATCATGATGTAAAAATGAGTATAAAAGGAAGAAGAAATAATTTGGTTAAGTAAGTAATGTAAGCTCACCATATGTCTTCATATGATTGGTCTTTATTTAGAAAAGTAAAAAATTGAGTCTTATGTTATCTTAAGTAGGAACATAAGTAAATTTTCCCTTCCCTTCTCCATTCCAACATTTAGCTTCTCTCTCTTCTCCTTCTCCTTACTTTCTACCTAAAGAAAAATAAGACTTCAAGGTAAGATCATGTGAGGAATTCAATTTTCATGCTTCTTTTATGTTTTATGCGTTCTTTTCCTTCTTTTATGTTTTCTTACTTATTTAGTGAAGAGGTGAGTTGATGAAGGGTTGTGATGATTATATGTAAATGAAATAATTTTGATTGAAAGATGAAGAATAAGAAAGCTAAGTTGTTGTTTTAGGTGTTATGTGTAACCAAATGAGTTTTTATTATGGTATATGGAAATTGTATTAATCCCTAACTGATATCACTTGAATTTGTTACTTTGGTTACTACTTAAAGTGTGTAAATGATTTCTAAAGGTGTTTATAAGCTTTGGTATGCTTAAAAGGTAATGGAAAGATGATATAATATGATGATAACTTGAATCCAAACTTGTTACCCAATTTAGGGATTTTTCGTTTTCATTATTTTATGGGTAGTATTATGTAATCCTTGAATTCTTGTGTAGAAATGATTTATTGATGTATTTAGATGATGAAAATAGGGTTTGGTTGCATGTAAAAGTGAGGTAAAGCATGAATATGCAGAAATGGTTGTTAAGGAGGTAGCAAAACATGTTACTTGATTATGTTGTGTGCATTTAGTCTTAAAGTATTGATATGTGTTATGTATATTGGCTAATTGGACCTATGTTTATGTGTAACATGTATATATGTGTTTGAATTTGGTATGGCTTGATGTCATTGTGAATTAGAGGTCAAAATGGTTAAGGTATACATGACAAAACACATAAGGTAGCATGTGAACGTTATTGCACAAGTTATGTACCTTTTATACATTATGAGAGATGTGAATATATGACTATAAATATGGATATATTTCTTATATATATGACTTAGGAAAACATGTTCATGCATTAAAAGTGACTATATGGTTAAGTTATGATAAGGGAAAGAATTGTACAAGTTAGTAGTATACTGAAAATGTGCATTTTAGTGTAGCGTATGAAATAAGTCATTGTGAGTGGGTTGTTTGCATAGCAATTTCCATGTGATACTCAAGATATGCATGTTACCTATTCTATATAAGGTAAGGAAATAAATTTATACAAGTTTATGCATGTTTCTTGCCAGTTTCCTGCAAGTATGTCTTAAAGTATGCAAAATAGTGCATTTTGGCAACTTCTTCATGATATGTAGCCCTTTTAATTTTGCCAGCCTAAATGGATGAAATAAATTGCATGCTATAGCTTTAATTAAACCTTGATGAGTCTATTTTATGATGGTATATGGTATTTTTATGTTAAAGGCCAATACAATTGCTTAAAAAATCATTTAGTCCAAGTAGGCGTAAAAATGGTATTTTCACTTTCTAGTTTCGACAAGTTTATGTTGTATGTCATAAATGTTTAAGTTTTGGTACTTTATTTATATGGTTTGATACCTTGTAATGTGCATGACATGATGGACTAAAATTGAGTGTGATTCATGATTCATAAGATGGTCATTAAGGGTACTTAGTGGCATATGCATGTTAAGTGAAAAGAAGAAGAAAGATGAAATGAAAATGACCATATGAATAGTAACAGTGACCATATAAATAGTAACTTGCCTAGCATGATTTAGAACCTTAATGAATGGGCATCTTAAGCCTCCAAACTTGATACTACACACACTTAGACCTTATAACTCTCCATTTTACACAAGAATATACACTTGGAAGTATAAAATAATGTTAATGCTATATGTTCATACATGACTATGACAAGTCATATATATGCTTACATATTCTAAATACCTAAGTTAAATGCTAATATGCATATGTATGATTTATATATGCACTTGTACTTGAATACAAAGATGTGTAATGGTATGACTATGGACATTAGCTTATCATATATTCAAATGAAAGTCATGATGTATAAATACACTTAATGAATGATGGTATGATTTAAAGAACTAAGTTGGCTTAAAGGCATGCATGACCCTACTTGTAAAGTATGAAATGTTATGAGATGATATTATGCTTATATGCTCATTATGAATCAAAGTTGAATTATGATTACATGCTATGAATGGATATGGATTCTTTAAGGTGATAAGTGTAATATGTAAATGACTTTACTAAGTGAATATGAAATAGGAATGCTACAAGTTTAGCTGACGAGACTCATACTTCTTCTCTAACTATAAATAAGGGTAACACGATAGTAGGTTTGTGTGATTCACTTTATGACTTTGCATAGAGTCTTAGAATGAGGGTTTCTTTCTTATATGCTTATGAAGTCAACTTAATAAGATTATACTATGAATGGTATCATATGATCATCTTTGCATATGATCATTAGATAATCAATTATGCATCATATCACAAATCATTCATACATAAAGGCATATTCATGATGTATCATACAGAGGATATAAGGTAGGAAAGGAAAGTGATATATAAAGCAACATTCAGTGATAATGTACGAGGTCATAGAGTTATTATCGATTCCCTTGATAGAATCATATAGTATATGTTTCTATCATGGAACCATAGAGAAATATTATGTTCCTATCAGAACCAAAGTATTATATAATACTAGTATAAAGAGAAAAGGACCCAGTACAAATTATGCATAATCATAGAAAAATGATATGAAATGTAATAAGAAAATTAGAGGGAGAATGCAAAGCATGATTGCATTCTCATAAATATACATTATCATTCATATATGATGAAAAGACAAGTGATGAAATGATGAATGCACTACAGTTGTGCTTATATAGAAAGGTATACAAAGCAATGATGTTCAAATATAATATTGGTCTAAGAAAAAGTTAAAGTAGATTCCTTGTGATATTTATTCCTATCTATACACAGTATACTATATGCATTGCTTATAATAAATAAAGAACAATGTAAAGTGACATGATATGGTCTAGTTATATTGCTAAATGATTGTTCACCATGATTTGATGTCATTATGTTATTTATGATATGTGATCATGTTATTTACTCATTTTATAACACCATTGAGTATTACAGCTAGAATTTATCATTTGATGAATGCAAGACTAGGACCCTTAGGCAAGGATTTAGATTGATCAATTAATAGTTAGAGGAGGTTAAGATTTTGAGTAATCCTATTCTCGAAGTAGTTTTGGACAAATATAACATACTCTGTGATGTCTTTTGTATATGCAGCTTGTTGTATTAACCTTTACAACATTAATACTTATGTTATGAACTTTTATTGTGCGTAATATCGATACTACTTTATTATGTAAAATTAATTACACAGATTTCATATGATAGATGATTGTATGGCTATGAATGACAAATATGCGATATATTTATAGAATAATATGAATGCATACTATTATGTATTAATATTACCCATGTTTACAGATATCATTGGACTACATATACTCATTATCTGATATAGTTAAATGAATTGAAATGTAAAAAAAATTGTATAGATCCCTTGTACGATAATTAATGATTTTCTTGCTTAGGAGACTATTAGTTATTCTACAAGAGAGTGTTACATCAGGTTTGAGTGTGACACGGATCATCCAAGACCTTCTCAATTCAGATGAACTTAAGGATCTTGAAAAATCCAAGCCTTCTATAAAACCAACATAACCTATATAATCCAATCAAGGCTCCTAAAATCCTTGATCCTTGACTTTTTCTTTCCCCTTGACAATGAAGAGGTTGCTCGACAATATGATTGGGCTCCTAAGTTGCCTAATTTAGATGATACCAATGATCAATAATTCACTATCTTTGATGATGTTTGTGACTTATTAGCCTTGATAACACCAGGGAAGGTTACTGCTACCTCCACTATTAGCCTTGATGGTGACTTCTAGATCCTTGGCGATGGTACTAACCTTACCTACCAAGCTAAAGAACTTGGATATAGGAAATTTGTTGCTTTCAAAGGTCTACGAGGACATCATTGCTTTAGTAAATAGTATGTTTGATGAGCTTTTATATAGGATGATGATGTCCTAATTTCTACATTATTCAATGATAATGTAATTCTTTCCAAATATAATGCGATAAAGAATAATTTTTCTTATGTTTACAATGAGTATTCTAATAGCATTATGCATGAGCATCTTTGATATTAACGCATAATGCATTGAAAATGTTAACATTAGCATAGATGATAAGCCTTGTCTACTCTAGATTGCATCAAACTTGACCTTTAAAGAGAGAACAAAAATAATCAAAGTATTGAAATATCATTTGAAAGCCTTTACTCTAAGCTATGAAGACATGTTGGGTGTTAATAGAACTATTATGGAACATGAAATTTTGATTAAGCCTGGGTTCAAGTTGGTTAAATAAAAATTGCATTGGCTCCAACTAGAATGAGCTCAAAAAGTTAAAGAGGATATCCAGAAGCAGTTGGATGCCAAGTTCCTTAAGGTGGTTGACTATTCAAAGTGGTTGGCCAATATGGTTCTAGTTCCTAAGAAAGAAGGTAGAGTCAAGGTCTACATAGACTACAGGGATCTGAATAAAGCATGCTTAAAGGATAACTTTCCTTTGCCCTATATTGACATGCTGGTTAACAGTGTAGCTGCTAGTATGATGTATTAATTCATCAATGGATTCTTTTGGTATAACCAGATCCTAATGGCTATTGTTGACAAGGTGAATATAGCTTTCATCATAAAATGGGGGATTTATTACTACAAGGTGCCCTTTAGCTTGAAGAACACAAGTGCTACCTACTAGAGAATCATAATAACCTTGTTGCATAATTTAATCCATAAGGAGGTCAAAGTCTACATAGATGGTATGATGGTCAAATCTTCTACTAAGGAAGAGCATCCGATTGGTCTTGATAGATTTCTCACATGGGTTGAAAAGTACAAACTCAGGTTAAATCTAAAGAAATGTACATTCAGAGTAACACTCGATAAGCTGTTGGGTTATGTAGTCAATTGGAGGGGCATTGAGGTAGACCCTGATAAGGCAAAGTTGATCTATGATATGCCTATTGTCAGAATTGAGACCAAAGTTAGGAGATTTCTAGGATAGCTCTAGTACATCAGTAGGTTCATTGCTAAGCTCACTACCATATGTGAGCCAATCTTAAAGCTCTTGAGGAAGAACTAACCTTTGGTTTGGGATGAGAATTTCCAGTTCACATTCAAGAGGGTGAAATATTACCTCTCTAACCTATCAATTTTATAGCCACCTCAACCAAGAAAGCCATTGTTACTCTATCTAGCATTGGAGGAGGAGTCAATGTATGTGCTATGGTTGCTCAATAGAATAAACTTGGTGTTGAGCATACAATCTACTATTTGAGTAAGAAGCTATTGCTAATAAAGTGCAAGTAGAACACTATCGAGAAGCTATGCATGGCTATAATCCAGGTCACTAAGAAGCTCAAACAATACTTCCAATCATACCAAGTTTAAGCAATCTCCAAAGTTGATCCTATGAAGTATTTATATGAAGCTATTTTGTTGGCAGGAAACTTTTTAGATGGTTGATCTTGTTGTTAAAATTTGATGTGCAATACATCATTAAGAAAGTGATTAAAGGTAACTTTATTATCAAATTCTTAGCATCCAAGCTCATGGATGACTTTGAGACCTTTGAACTAGACTTCCTAAATGAGTACTTGGGGGCAGTGAATGTCCAAAAATGATAGTTGCACTTTGATAGTGCAATCAACAGAAGAGGTGTAGGTATAGGGGTTGTGGTAATAACTCATGAAGGTGAACATATCATGCTCTTGAAGTGGCTGAGCTTCGTAATCAATAATAAGATGGCTAAGTATGAGGCATGCTTATTCAGACTCAAAGTACTATTGATGATTGGGGCCTAGGAAGTTGAAGTGTTTGAAATTTGATGCTTGTCATTCACTAGTCCATAACCAAATGGGATGTCAGGGAAGAACTACTCAAGCCTTATGTTAAATACATGAAGCTCATGATTTGTAACTTCAGCTCATGCAAATTCATTCACACCCTGTATAATGAGAATCAGATGGTTGATGCCTTGGCTATACTGGCTTTAGTATATGAACAACCATAGTGTCAAATTCAGCTTGTATTTATCAAGGAGTTGAAGATTTCTTGCTATAAGGGTGAATGAGTTATGATGCTAGACCAGTAAGATGAGACCCCATGGTATGTATATATCATGAACTCTATGAGAACAAATGCTTATCCGAAGGAAGCCAATAAGATTGATAAGCTAGCTTTATGAAGGCTAGTAGCCAGTTTCACCTAGCATCAAGGTGCTCTATATAGAAGAATAGTTGATGGTTTGTAACTTTTATGCATATCAGGGAAGGAGGTCGAGATAATTATGCAAAAAAGTACACGCTGGTGTTTATGAGTTCTATATGAATGGATTCATCCTGTATAGGAAGATCCTGCACCAAGGGTATTTTTGGCTCACCATGGAGATAGATTGTATATAATTTGTATGAAAATGTTATGAGTTTCAGATTGATAGAGATCTAAGTCATGTTCTACCAATTGAATTGCAGAATTTGACAACACTATGGCCTTTCTCAACTTAGGGAATTGACATTATAGGTGAGATCTATCCTAACGCTCCTAATAGGCATTGGTACATATTATTAGCCATTAACGACTTCTCTAAGTGGATGGAGGCATAATCCTGGGAAAGCAAGTTACCAAGTTTATAGAGAAGGATCTCATATGTTGATATGAGGTACTGTATCACTTGATATCTGATAATGCTATGTAGTTTTAAGGCCAAGTGTTTGATTTTCTAGAAAGATATAGGATTGAGCACCACCAATCATCTTTATATCACCCTCAAGCTAATGGGGCAATTAAAGTAACCAATAAGATGATCAAGAAGATTTTGGCTAAGATAGTGTAGACTTATAGAGATTGGCGTGAGCAATTGCCATTTTCTTTATAGGGTTCTAAAACCACTACAAGGACTCCTACAAGTGCCACCCTCTACTCTTTGGTTTACAAGATAAAAGTTGTATTGTTAGTGTGAGTGCCGGTTTCTGCTGGGGCCTAAAGCGAGGCTTGCGAAAGTCACGTACCGGGGACCGCACTTGTAGCGAAAGTGCAGTCTTCCTAAGGGGTTCCCTTAGGGAATGATACGAACTCAAAAGAGTCGCAAGGGAGTCACCACCGGATGGTTTCTGATTGGTCCAACCGATCCATAACATGAGTGCTAGTTAAACCCTTCAGAGATTGGGTTCGGGTGGTGGAGATCTATTCTATGAGTTTCCAAAATCGATTTTACCATTATAATTGGGATTAATTGTCCTAAGCAGGCAAGCATGCAAGTGTAATTGTAAGCACAAAGTGCATCATGTGAATAGGCGTTGCAAGGTTGCACGTAAATGACATATAAAGTTATATGGCATTTAGATGGCATGGCATATGCATGTCATGTGATATAGCGATAAAAGTAACATGGCATATGCATGTCATGTGAGTATGAATGACATATCATATGCATGATATGGCAACCTAATATGTAAGCACATATTATGG
>CANYBF011586540.1:0-15222 GCA_948192965.1 Dalechampia spathulata | reverse complement strand
ATTAATTATGATAATATAATGTTTTGTTTTTAAGCAAATAAATAATGGAATTTAAATAATTTGAGGTTATAAACTCATAAGATATTATTATTGAATTTTCAGAATAAATAAATCTTATAATGGGATATACATAAGGTTTTTATTATAAAACTAAGATAAAACAGTTTTGTGCTAAATTATGATCATTTAACTTTCATGATTTTAAGTAGAATTACATATTGTTTTTAGAATAATAATGTTTTTGAAATAAATACTAATTTATTTAATAATTAGTAAAAATGATAATAAGAATGTTAAAAGTGAATTTATGGAGATAAGTATAGAATCAACTTTAGATAATTATGAAATTCTTTATTTACGACATGATAAGAGATACGTTAAATAATTAACGGTTTTGAAATATATGTGGTTTTAATATCGGTGTTTTATCAAATAAAAAGGTAAAATATAGCTTGAGGTTTTTCTTTAAAAATAAGTTTAGAGTATTTGTCAAAAATAAATATTTAAAAAAAAGAAGTTATATTAATTAATGTTGGGATAAATAAAAATGATTTATGGATTTAATAAATTAAGATGATTTATGAATATTATTGATTTATGTTAAAAATATAGGTAATATTAATAATAATAATAATAATAATAATAATAATAATAATAAAAATAAAATTCTAATAAAGGATTAATATTGGTTGTGGAATAGGTAAATCAATGGAAAATATTCACGTATCTCCAAGGAATATTAACAAAGGAAAAGACGTACCAGGTTTGTGCTAGATTATGTAAAGTCCTCGATCATTAAATAATCGAAGGGGCGGAAGTTAGTAATGCAATAGCATTATAATAATTTAATTTAATTATTCATTTTATATTTGTCATGAACATAAACATTTATCATAAACATGACATAACATGACATGACATGACATGGTGATATAAGGAGAAAATATATATGATGTGATATGAAAAAAAAGGTTAAATGATCTTGCTGGGCATATGATATGAATTCTTACGGGAATAAAAGAATATTTTATCATGAGATAAATGAAATGAGATTGAATTTAAATGAGCTCATATGTTCCAAAATAAAATATAGAATAATGGAAGATCCAGTAAATGCGCATTAATAAAAATGATAAATGAGGAATAAGAGGGAGAATGCATAGCATAAATGCATTCTCATAAACGCATTATTCATAATTCATGTCATATAATATACTATGATTGAAAATAACGCAACTGTACTTAAATAATAATTCTGTTTGAAAAGTGATCATCGTCATGTTAAATACTGTGTATTTCTATGACATGTTATGAAGATAAAATAAGTTTGTTATTTGGCATGTTAGACATAATAATTTCTTGGCATCATTATTTTATGAAATGCAAATGCTTTACATTTTAACTAGCACCACTGAGTTAAATGCTTTACATTTTAACTAGCACCACTGAGTTTATTCTCAGCGTTTGTCAATTGATAAACGTATGATCAAGCAAGATTGCCGAAATGGAACCTCAGTAAAGCGGCTGGACATATCAACATTTCGTTGGTAATTGTTTTAAGTATTTCTACGGACTTTTATCGTTATAAATTATCATGCAACTAGTTAAATGAAGAACTCTAGCAGACAAATAAGTCAGTTTGCCAAAATTAAATAAATGTTTAATGATGAATGTGTGTATGTTATAAATATGGTGTGTAATATAAAATAATAAATAGTTTGAATGATTGTAAAAGATATCTTAGTATGTTGTAATATATATTTTAAAAAAAAATTGTACGGTATGTATGAGATCCTTTGTAGAATAATTATTGATTTTCTCTATTAGAAAATTAATAGTCATTCTACCGGAGCATGTTACGCAGCCGGAAGACGTGACATTATCATTTCTTGATAAGTATTTATTTTAATTCTAAAAACACTAACAATTTACATATTAAGATATTGTTTTAAATAATGATGAAATAGTGAAGAATGAAGAATGAAAAGAAGATGATAGGAATGCATTATAATTTGTATAGAATGATAAGAAAATTAACGTTTGGAGTTATAAAAATGAAGACAAATTAAAAGAGCTACCTGTATAAATTAAACTTAATGGAAATATGTTGTTGGATATCTCTATCTATCTATCAAATTTTCAAAAAGCTTCTGTGTCAATCATTGGCTTCAATGCCTTATCTTTGTTCAGACTTGGAATCCTATACAGATTTTAATTTTATCTGAATCTTGTGTGGAGCAGAGCAGCCTTTAATTTATGGTCCAACACCTACAATATGTCTTCTATTTAAATTAATAGCTTTACATACTTTTCTTTTTGTCTTTTTAATGCCATAAACCTTAGTATTCGAAGAAATATTTATCTATATATGTAGTAAATTTAATATATATTAAATTTTTAAATTTTGAATATGATTTAGATTTAAAACACAATTTGTATAGTGTACGTGCATAGAGAGTGAGGAGAGATTTGTTTTTCTCATGAATTTTATTAAAGAAATAACACAACTTGGTTGATTGATATGCCCAGAATGCCCCGAGAAGTTGTTAGATGTGTTTTGTTGTTGAATGGTAAACTTTTCCTTGAATCGGAGAAAAGAAAACTAGTCACAGAATCTTAAGAAAGTGGACTGCAACAGAAAAGGAAAAAGCTATGATCTCATGCATGGGTCCAAGTTTGCATGTTTGCCACGTGAACAACCAATGGTGGGCATCCTCATCTCCACCATCACCCACCACCACCTCCACCAGAGGACAAGTTTTGGACCACTTTGCTTCGTTTATTTTCAATGTTTCTTCATCTTCTTGTTGTTTTTAATGTATTTTCCTGCCACTAAAGACTGAATGCAACAGGATCTTCTGGGCCCCCCACAGACCTCAGCTTTGTAGATTCTTTTCTTCATCATTGATCCACTTCTTCTTCTACAAGTCTTCCCTTCTTTTAAGGTAACATCAATTCCTTCATAATAATAGAATAAAAAAAGCTTGCTATAATTATTAAAATTTATTAAAATAAACTAAGATTTATATAGAAAATAACTTTTTAATCGAAATTAAGAGATCAGTTAAAATCTATATATGAAATCAAAAAATTATATCGGAAGCGAGAAAGATGCGGTATAGGCTTGCTAAATAAAGATTTTGAATATGACAGCAGCAATATTGACCGATATGTGGTAAGTTTCTGGGATAAGAACTGATAATTAAACTGCAAATTCCTTACACAAAAGAGAAAATGTTTTAATCTGAACAGTGGGAAATTTAGTCTCCTTCCATTATGTGTTAACAGAACATCTCATGCAGCAAGAGCTACTAAGATTTAACTCTCTAGGTTGGACCACGTATGGACATTGCACTCATTCTATAAAAGGGACATGAATCTGATAATGTGCCATGACAGATATCAGAAGTTCCCATTTTTCATGACAACTTATGATCAGAAAGGTTTTCTTGTCCTATCAAAGCTTTACTTGATTCATTGCTTAATTAATTGATCCCTGACTGACAAGGAAGATTTGAGCAAAATTATGTTAATAAAGATGTGTACAGTAAAGCAAACAAAAAAGGAAGTTCGAAGGTAAAGAATTATGCTAGATAGAGAATTTTCCATCCTATTGTATCTATTTAATTCTAATATTTAAGTGAAACTTTAAGAATATTTTATATTTTATTATATAAAAACTTGAAATTTAAAGAAATATATATAATTCTATTTTATATTATATTAAATTATTATATAGAACAAAAATAATCTAACTTTTTCATAATAAAATTATCATAATGATATAAATAAGTGGACATTACAAAGCTATGCTTAAATAATGAAACAATATTCCAATAAGTTGATATATTATATAATATAGATAGTAGAATATAAGGCATGCATAAATTTGAATTTTCTGCAATAGTAATTTTTAACTTTAAACAACGATGCTATATACATTTTCCTCTAACTAATCGATTCTAAGCAAAACATCCAAGAGATTAAAAGAGAGGACTATCTTTTAGTTCCGCAGTTCACAATTATGTGCATCTATATACCCCCACATGCATCATATTCCAATACACTCAATATGATATATTCTTGTACGTTATTCTTCAAACTTTAAATATTCATATTGAAATCGTATGCACTTTTTTAAAAAATTAATTCAGAATTAAAATTTTATGATAAATTAATTTAAAATTTAATCAAAAAATCAAAGTTTTATAATAGTTGTTTATTCATACAGTAAAACTCTGATTAAATGATATTATTACAATCAGTCCATTAACAAATCCAATACATCTGAAAAATATCATAAGATATAAAATAAAATGAGTTTCCTAACATTACTTGAGCAATAACATAAAAATGCAAAATCCCAATTTAGATCACTATTAAATTCCAGTCATCAATAGAGTGTATATATATATGTGTGTGTCTATATGTATATATCATCTACAATCCAATAGATCAAAAATATAGCATCTAGCTGCCTAAGATATCATATCAGTAGTTCAATTTGATAGGATGATTATCAACAAATTAATCACTAGCAATATATTTATATGTGTGTGTGTATATATATATCAGATACATGGGCGTCTCAAGATCAAAGAAAAAGAAAAAATAGCCTTTAAGCCTTGAACTTTATCAAAGAACTGTTCAAAGATGTAATTTGTCTTCCATTGCTTGGAAGAGATTATGCAAAACTTGTATTATTAAAGATATTTGATACAGATCGAGTTCTCATAATCAAAATAAAAAAGGTAAATAAAGAAGAAACAGGGATGGTATTTCTAAATGTATGTTCAATTCTTTTAGAGGTGGTTTGGATTGAAATAATGTAGAATTTATAGATTTGATAAAATTTATAAAATTGAAATTTCATGTATTTAAAATGTTTGGAATTTCATATTCCATTATTTAACTAAATTATTAAAATCCATGAATATTTTGTTAATTTAAATTTCATTATCTATTATAAAATGATGAAATGTTAAAAAACCATTTATGGGTGAGTTTTGAAATTCCCTTATAATGATGAAATTCAAGATGAAATTCAAGGAAAATTGAGATTTTGTAATTTCATATAATGAATCTATTTTTTAAAAATCAAATAAAGAAACATCTGAATTCCATAGAATTTATCAATTCCATCATCTCAATTCTCTCGATCCAAACAACCACTTAAAGAATTCATTTCATCTATAAATGATTTTCATTTATAAAATTCATTTGAATCAAATACTGTCTAAAGAGCTACTTTTTCTATGAACAAATAATTGATTCAATCCAAAATTTTTGAAACAGATTGAATTTCTGTACGTAGAGAGTGCTCCTCCCATTTGCATGAAATGAAGGATTAGGAGAAACAGTTTATGTACGTGTGTGTGTATATATATATATATATCTTCATCTTCTCCTCATTGAGCATTACAAGGAACGCTTAGGACAGACAAATTGTTTGAAAAGCACATGCAAAAGGCAATGTTTTATTATTGGAATATCTCCAGCTAGTTATTTAACTGATAGTAATGATAATTAACTTCACCTCACATAAAAATTATAAATCATTGGATCAAAATATATTTTGAAAAGTCTTCGAAATATGTTGTTATGTGGTCATGTATATCTCATAAGACATGATGAAAAATTTATAAGAATTTAATAATATAAAAAATACTGAATAAAATGAATTATCCAAAAGAATCAAATGAATAAGATTTTCAACCAATATAAAGTTGTGATGGGTTTTTACTTTTCCTACAGGCAATGGTACCATATTTTGATATAAATGGAAGAGGGCCAAGTTCTTAAAATAGAGGAAGAAACGGAAATGTTATAATTGACCACAGCGCAGACTTCGCAGTTGGTCTACCAACACAAGAATTTTAGGTGATTGAATGTGCCATAGCCAACACTACAACCGCCACTGACACTGTCATCCTTCCCACCATCTGTATATAAATATCATGAGTTCCGATATAATCACTTTTTTAATTCATTATTTTTCCAATTTTCCATGTTGTAATAATTCCAAAAAGACAAGTCAATGTATTATTTAACCAGTTTTACTTAAGACAGACACAATATGTTTGGTATGAACCATGTTATGGAGAACCTAAATCTAAAACTTGAGTATGCTACTTTAGCTGAGATCATCAACTAAGAAATCCATTAGATTATTTTATATATAAAGAGATAGTGAGAGAGCGCAAGTAGGTAACTAGCAACAGAATTTCAGATAAGTATCGGTTCTTTTATCATTCTTTACCTAATTCTTAGCTTATGCTTCAAAATACTTTCAGTTGCTCAGTAACCAAAAAGTTTTCCATTTTTCTTCTTCAAATTCATCACCATCTCAGCTGATTGTTGCTGGTTGGATTTTTCTGCAAATGGGTATTGGAAATCCCCCATTTATATATATATATATGTGTGTATTATGTTTAGTGATAATAATCCCATCCAATTTTATTATTTAAAACACTTTTTCTTAAAATACTAGCATACTTATCTTTAAGCCCAAACCTTATATATGATACTTGATGGAAAACATACTGCTACTTTCTCAAATTCAGATTAATCAATTTGAATGATGAATTATTTTTATGAAGTTAGTTTATGATGATGTAATGATCACAATAAAGAATATGAAAAAGAAGTTATATAATCAATTGGTAATTATAATTAATTTTGGTTTGATACAGGTGAGTTTCCACAATAATCCTACAAAAGATGACGAAGATATGATTTCAAACAAAATACATTGAATGGATCAAACATATGCTTCTTGCTACAAGAAAAGCAAGAAAAATGAACAACTTACCTTTAATTTTGCGCTTTTATTAGACAGCATCAATATCAAGCATCAGCAGAACCAGGATTATTACGTTGACCGAGTCCTATGATCGTTATCTGTAAAAAAGAATAGATAGCATTTGGATCACCCATGAAAAGGATATTTTCCTAATACAATAAATCGTCACTAGATCTGCAAAAAGTCATTCATCAATTATAACCTAAAAACTGAAAGAAGAATCCATAAACAGAAGATTAGAAATTAAATATATATGTATATATATATAGAAAAAAAGTATCTTTTGTTGGTGATATTTGGTTGAAGAGTCGTTTACTGCCGATGCAGCATCATCAAGATTCTCACTTTCAAAACCAAGTCTTGTTTCTGATCATCATCATCACCATATATAACTACCATAGAGAATGATTGATTAGCATATACATCTCTTTCTCACTTTATATATATACATATAAATCATCAACCATCACCGTGCATTTTGCATGCGAATCTTGATGATGCCACATCTGCAAACAACGACTGTGAATCTTTCCATCTTTCTTTCTTTCCATGCACAAGATGAACTTCCCTTCTTTCTACCAACAACTAGGTATACATATATATACATATATGTGTGTGTATAAGGATTCAGAAGAAAAGATAGAAAGGCAAATAATATTCTTCTCAACAACCCAAAATTTTAATTCAGTGGAGAATCTATACAATAATGTTTTTTCCTTTTTGTTGTGTGTATAGATATGTATATATAGGGAGGAAACATTAAAGAAAGGAAAGGCACAGATAGCAACGAGGCCACGGGCAGTATCTCACATGGCAACTGATTACTGGTTACAGTGAAAATAGAAGCAAGAATCCACCACGCTGTCCTCCTCTTTTATGACTTTTAATTGTTTCTTTTTTCTTATTTCCAAATACCATTCAGATTCCATCATATCATTCACCATTATCCAATTTTGAATTAAAAAAATCTCAATTAATAGTAAAATTCTTTCCACATTAATAATATCATGCATTTCTCATATTTTTTAATTATTAATTTGATAAAACATTCATAAAATGCTGTAAAATTAGGATTTAAATTCAAAATTTTACATTAATAAAGAAAACTGACTGCCTTTTTTTATCAATATAAATATTATTGAGATAAATTTAAATTTCATAACCATTCCAATTCAATTTAATCTAATATAAATTTTTAAATCTTTATAATAATAATAATCATAACATTTTTATTTTTAGTGTCGCAAATGAGTCAATCTCAAATTGTTTTTTATTTTTATTGTTGGATTTTTAAAAGCAAACTTTTCCACATAAATTTAATATGTTTAGAAATAAAATTTTAAAGCAATATTCTATTAATAGAATGGATCAATAGTTTCTGTTTTTTGCCAAAGGTTTCCAATTTCCTAATATTTCCAAATTGGTAATGTCTGTCTTAAATGACCATTTTGTGTTATTTTTTTAAAAAAGGAAATAAAATTATGAGATTTTTAAGAAATATTGGAAATTAATTGATATAAAAACTGAAAGTTCTTTGATTTAATAATCCAATATTTGCTTTAGGTCATATTAGGTTTTAATGGATTAATAATTTATCAGAGAATTTCGAAAAAAAAAAGAAAAATGTTTTTAAAAAATAACACTTTAAAAGTTTACATAAATTTATTTTAAATCTAATATAGATTATTATAAATTTATCATAAAAAAATATTATTTTTATAAATTTTTTACAAATATATAATATTATTATAAAATATTATTGAAATTCATCATTTTTATAATTATCCATAATTTATTTATTACATCACTTCCATTTTGCAAACCCACTCATTATGTAAATCACACAGGAAAAAAGTGTTAATATAAGATTAATTTGTTCACACCAAATGATTAGAGGTACCAAATTCTATTTGACATCTAATTTCATTTTACTTCAAAAGAATTAGAAATATTCTCATCAACAGAATATGAAGTTATAGAATTTATAAAATTATGTAATTTATATTTATAATTTTTGAAATTTTATAAATTTAAAATTTTGTTATTTGATTGTAATATTTGTTAATTTAAATATTTTATTCATAAGGATATCATACTTTTGTAAAATTTTTGATAATTAAATTGATAAGATTTTTATTCTGACAATAAATATAATAATAAATTAATAAAAAATATCTATCAACTTTGGATTTTGAAGATCCAAAATTATGTTTGGTACGATATTGAGATTTATTGTAATTAATAATGTAATATAATAAAAAATATAATTCAATATAATATAGTGATTATTTCATTATAATGTTTGAATAATAATTATAAATAAAATATGATGTAATTAATACATTATTTTTAATTATATAAAAATTAATTAAATTATAACTTTTATTAAACTAGGTTTCTAATTTTGATATTTTAAATTTTAATTTTGATGCTTAATTCATTGGTTATAATATCTGAATTATTATCTTAAATCATATTATTTTAATATTTATTTTATATTTTGATGTTTAATTATTAATCTTATATTTTAATTAACATAATTTAATCTTAATGTTATCTAATTTTATTTTTATGATTCTATTAATGATTAATTAATTAATTATTAATAAAATAAATTTAATGTAGTTGTAATGAAAAAATGTAATTGTAAATACATAAAAATTTATGTGTGATCAATAAAAAATTGAGATTCAGAAAATTGTTGTGATATTTTAAATTATTTATTTTAAAAAAATTGAAAAATATTATACATTTAAATTTCTTCAAATTTTGGAAATGAATTTAAAGAAAGGAAAATAGAAATTTAAAGTTAAGAGTAAAAGAAAATGGTTGGAGAAGGAAAACTAAAGAATAGAGAAATGAATAAAGAAGAAAAAAGTGAATGATTGAAGAGAACAAGTGGGACGCAAACTAAGCAATTTATGTTTCAACCGTCACGTGACAACATTTGACTACCACATCAATCATCCTCAACAACTTCCACCTTTTTCTCCTAAATTACCTTTCTCACTTTTCCCAACTTTACCCATAATCTTGTAATAATTGGGTTTTCCAGCTTCAAAGGATAACAATTTATCAAAATCTCTTGGATGGCAGCTATTTAATAATTAAATTAATTGAACAAAATAAAAATTAATTATATCTATATTATATTTAAAACTATGAAATTTTATATTAATTACAAAGTTTTAAAACTGATTCTATTTTAATTTATTTTATTTCATTTTAAATTTTCATGATTCCATATCCTATAGATATTGCACTAAAAATTTATTTTTTAAATTAAATACTTTATTAAAATATTTTTGTTACTAAATAATTTTTTAAAATTGATACATAAATGATTAAAATGGTGGTATTATTAACATTTAATATTCAAAATTTAAATATTAATATTCAGGGATCACATTATAAGCTTCTAAGTAACGAGGGCTATTAATTAATATTTGTAAAAGATGGAAATTACTTTAAAAGAAAAAAGAAAAACTGAACCATAATTAAGCACGTGAAGCTGTCTGTTTGGTGGGTTTGGAAGCGAGGCAGCGGTGCATCCGCGAGTGACAAATTAACATCACGTTAATATCAAATTATTGAATTTAATATTTTATTTGATCGTGTATATGTCATAACTATCTCCAAATGAAAACAACTTACCTAATATTTGATGGAATATAATAGAAAATATAATGTTGTTTGATAATTATTTTTATTTTTATTATATTATTTAAATAAGTTTTAAAATATTTAATATAATGTATTTATTGTATTTATATAATCAAATGTATTTAAATTAATATATTTTTCAATTATTTTCATATATTTAACATTTTATCCATTATTAATACATTATAATAACATTATCAATAAAAAATTAATTAATAATTAATATAATCATTATAATGATGCATGAAGTAAAATATCATTACTTGGGATAAAGAATCAAATATGGAAAACAAGAATTAAAATTTTAATTCAAACATTAAAATTGAGAAATTAAGATCTAAAATTGATAATAATTTTTAATAAAAATAATTAAAATTAAATTAAATTTTATGTAATTTAAAAATAATATATTAATTATATTTTATTATATTTATAATTTTTAGAAAATAAATGAATTAGGCTAATATAAATAACATATAAATAAATAAATAGATAATAGATTAATATAATAAGAACAAATAAAGATTACCTACTTCTTTAAATATGTTTGATCAACTACTTTTTATATTATTAATGATATTATATTATTCACTATGTATTAAAAATTGCATTTTCAAAACTTTTAAGGAGTCATAAAAATATGTTTTTGTTGTGCCTAAATCATAATTTTGATTCATGAATTGGACTAAATTAATTTTTATTTTAAAAATTATAAATCAAATCAAATTGTGGATAAATTTTTTAATTTATTTTAAAAAATATTAAATAAATCAAATTAAATAAATTGATTTTTCAATTAAAACCAAATCAACTCGATCTTCAGTGGAGCATGTTGATTTTGATGAATTATTTTAAATGAAAAATAAAAAACTTTTTTGATGAATAAATGTTGAATGTTTGATATTGTCTGGATGATACCCCACACCTATGAATCGGCACAAAATGGCAGAATGTGGGTGCAAACCCGTGCAACCACTTGCCTGCCTTACTGTCTGCTTTTGATTTAATATCTTCGGAATAGCAATTAGAAATCTCATTATATACATGTAATGTCAGGTGTTTCGTACAGATGAAGCGCACAAATAAAACGTTTACTATATTTTACTAGTAAAAGAATTTTATTTCTATGTCAATGCATAATCTTCAGTGTTGTTTTTCTTCTGTCAAAAAATATGCACGACAATTTGAAACATTATTAGGAGGAAAACAAACGTGATTTTATTTTTTAAAATTTTTTTATGAAGAGAAAATAAAATTTAACATATAGTTTTATTGGTGCGCTAATCAATCTCTCATGTATGTCTCGAAGAGTCACGCACCACCATATGCTCTACCAACATGCTAGACATTATTATTATTGCTTTCTACTAAGCATTTGTCATATTATTTGGTTTTAATTACAAAATCAATATTATTTTCTTTCACTTACCAAAATTCACCATATTTCATAATGTTAGCGTATAAATGAAGTAAATCTCACATGCATAGAATTCAACAAGCTTTAAATTTATATTCCTTAATCATGTAATTACGCCTCCGCAAGAATACGGATCGCAACTGCAGTACAAGAGTGTCGTTCTCTGGAACTGATGGTAATCAAGCACTAGACGTTAATTTCATTGATTATTTAGACGATAACAATAATAGTCAAGCTTTTAAATCTATTAAGCTAACCTTATGTTAAAACTAAGAGATATTTTACATATGGTACAATTAATTCTAGGGATGAATGTATGAAACTAGTCAATATACCTCATTAATTATATCAATTAAGATCTCAAAGTAATGTTTATGTGTAATAATTTTCTTTCCAGAAACTCATTACCTATTGAAGATAGACCTACAGACTACTTTCGTGACCATAAAATCTAATTCAACGATAGATTCAAAACTACATTTGAGCTCCCCAATATCTTAACTCCTATGTCTAGGTAATTACAAATTAGGTATTTCCATATTTGTTTAGTCAATTTAATTCTTCTTTCAAAGCAATTAAAATAACTTTGTAATATTCGATTATAGAAACTGGCCATCATTTCATTAACAAAATACATTAAGAATGTGAATGTCATATGGAAATATAAAGATCAACCGATTCATAAATGAAGACAAAGCAACAGTCTCATAACATCCAACCCTAATTCTAAATCAAGTCATAAAAGAAAGGAACTGAAATAACAAAATAGTTATCAACATATGTATCACAACCACGTTCAATTCAGAGAATAAGGGAAGAAGAAAAGAGATAACACTAATGAAATGAACTCGAGATTTAGATTCTTCAGCTGCTCCCAGCTTCAAACCTTCCAACTCGCCCAATCCGGATCCCAGCAAGGTTCTTCAATGCCTTGATAGATCACCTGCTGTAGAGAAAAAGGGATTAAGACTTGTTAGCAAGGTTTTTAATCTCTTGTTACTAGTTTTTCTCTCTAATCTCCTCAAAACTCTAATTCTCCTCTCTTAATGATCGAATACCCTCAAACAACCCTCAACCCACGTATATCTTTCTCCTCAACTGTCCCCTCTCATCCTCACCTTACATTTCTCATCTAATGGCCCTAAACAAAAGATGCAGAATCAAGCCAAAATGGCTTACACAAGTCGTGTATGTGCTTACATGACTCGTGTAAGCTTTGAAAGTATTAAGAATGCATTTATGGAGATGAGACGAGCCATCCATGAGTTGTTTTTATCCTTACATGACATGCCTTGTAATCTCACCTCCCTACAGGTCTTACACGACTCATGTAAGACCCATAGGGAGGTGAGATTACAAGGCACCAAGGAATTGTAAGGGAAAAACTCAACGGGTGAGTCATACACGACTCATGTAGAGCTATCCACGAGTCGTGTATGACTTGTGGGGTATGAAATATGATGAAGGGAAGTTTACATAAGGGAGGTCAAGACCTACATGACTCGTGTATGTCCTTACACGAGTAGTGTAAGACTCGTGTGGCCCTATTACACCCACATTTGACACCCTAGGAGTTTTAGTATTTTTGTGTGTGATTGCTCAGATGTATATGTGTATGTATACATGTCTTGGTACGATTGCATGCATATGTGCAGTGTACGTATGCTTGTGTATGCATCGTGATGACGTGTTCTGATGTGTATTTGTATGTATGTGAGGTGTGTGCATGATGGTATGCATGTTTGGGTTGTGTTATGGGTATTTCAGGTGGTCGGGGAGTGAGTTTGAGGATGAGAAGAGGAGTTTGAAGTGTGGTACGGGCGTACGGGGAGGCATGTGATCGTACCGAGCAGGGGAAATCAGGGGTCTAAGGCTCCTGGAGGCCATACGGGCGTACTAAGGAGTGGTCCGGTTGTACGCGTGCTCACAGGAATTCATGTTTATTAGGAGAGTTGTGGACGTATGGGCGTACCATCCCTCGCAAGAAGTTGGGTTTATCAGGGTTTTTAGGTTGGTACGGGCGTACGGGTAGTGGTACGGTCGTACGCGACTTAAGTTAGGCTTTTTAATAGATAAACATAAGCCCTTTTTATTATGTTCTTTCACCCTAAACACTTCTAAACGTCCCTAAACCCTAGAAAACACCCATAGAAGGACGTCTAAGCTTTGAGATAGTGCGAGAGCGTGGAGTAAAAGCTAAAGCTTGCTAGAGCCAGGAGTACGGGCTTGGGATAGCAGTCTTCTTACTTCAGGTTTGTGCTAGATGCTTATTGTTTGTATTAGGTTTTATTGGGTGTGATGCCTATTTGCTTTCCTTTTCGTTCAAAGGCCTGGTAAGGTTTATAACTGATGCTCGGGGATTGAATTCCCTATGATTATGCTTGTGCATGCTTTTGATGCTTGTGATTGTGGTTATGGGTTCCGAGAAGGAATGTATGTGTGGCTCTTGGTTCCGGGAAGGAACGTACCTTGTGTTTATTGGGTGTTTGGCTTGTAGGATTGTTATATTGTCGCACCCTAAATTTGAGTCGGTCGGATTGATTGGGATGAGTCGAGCCTATCTCCTCTTTGTTTTGCCTTCACGGGCATTTCGGCTTGTCCCGATGCAATTCAGGATTCGGTTTAGGGTTGCCCTAGGGGCATTTTAGTCTTTTTGGAAACTTACTCGTACGGGTAAGTTTTGAGAGCGATTCGGGTATGTTTCTTACCCGAACGGGTAAGTAGTTTACCCGTTTCGCTACCCTAACTTACCCGAACGGGTAAGTTCCCTAATTTGGTATTAAATCCGAAAATTTAATTTTGAAAGGGGACTTTTGATGAATTGGAAAAATCAGAAAAATAAAAAAATATTAACAAAAAAAACCTACAAAATTAAGTCTTATTTTAAGTTGGAATTTTAATCAAAAACAAAAAAGATCTAAGGATTTTTAGCTTGATTTTGACAATTATAATTGGATTACCCTAACTTGGATTGGATTGGAGTTTTCCCTAAGCATTTTTTAGTGGATTAAAGCTTGAAGATTTTGGAGATTCAACAAAAGGTAAGTATTTTTTGTTTGACTTATTTGTTTGACTTTTCATTATTGTTGTTGACTTCAATCATTTTGATTTATTTTTTGATGATCCAATGCAAATACTTGATGATCCATGCGTGATATTGTATGTAAATGATTCGGAATGCTTTGTAAATCATTTTTTATGGTGTTAATTTAATTTTTAAGCCATTCGGGTAAGTTTATTTTCTGATCATACCCGTACGGGTATGTTCTTACCCGTACGGGTATGTTCTTGTGTGTGCATGTATTCGGGTATGATCATTTCCATACATACCCGTTCGGGT
>CANYBF011586008.1:0-48468 GCA_948192965.1 Dalechampia spathulata | reverse complement strand
AAAACACTTCCAATCACAATCCGAACCATAAATACTTGTCGTCCCTCATCCAACCGAGAAGGCACGCTTCCCGATAAGGCGACGACACACAGTCAAGCTAATAAGGCAATACACATAGACGCATTATACATTCATTCACATACACAAGCCATCAGTAATCATACGTACATGTACACATGCACATACACATTCACTTATACATATTCCCATATAGCCCTAGACACGTATATACGCATAACTCCTAGGGTCTCTAATGTGGGTGTAACAATATAGTTTAATACTCCAAGTAAAACAAGTTCATTTAAAACATTGTACTATATAATGAATAATGCCTTTATTAATGAAAACGTATAATACAAATACACATGATGATCTAGAGCATACACTAACAGTGAGTAAATACTATGCAAATAGAAATAGATGCACTTGAAAGAAATAGCACATGAGAGACTACTGAGCTACCAAAAAGAAAAAAAACTCATTTAATCCAAATAAGTATATAGAGAGTTAATATAATGCTGATGGTACTGTGGATAAGTTTAAAGCTAGACTTATTGCTAAGGGATACAATCAAAGACCGGGTGTTGATTATCATGACAATTTTACCACAGTTGCTAAATTAGTTATTGTTTGTGTGTTATTAGCTATAGAAGTTAAACAAGATTGGGTAGTGCATCAACTTGACATAAATAACGCAAACCTGCATGGACATTTGGATGAAGAGATCTACTTAATGCCTCCCAAGGGGTATTCAAAAGCTAAAGAAGATTAAGTATGCAAATTACATGAAAGTTTATATGGGCTCAAACAAGCTGGTAGGAAATGGAAGAAGGAACTAATAGATAGCTTAAAGGTGGTTGGTTTCAAATAGTCAACAATAGATTATTGCTTATTTGTTAAAGGGGAAGGAAAGAGTGCAGTGTTCTTATTGGTATATGTGGATGATTTGCTTATTATATGGGTAGATAATACACACATACAAAAGGTCAAGGATTACTTACATGTGATGTTTACAATCAAAGATTTGGGTTATGTGAAGTGTTTCATAGGTCTATAAGTAGACAGATCACCTGAAGGAATGTTGTTGAGTCAGCAAATGTTTATCCAGGATATATTAAAAGAGATAGGAATGGAAGAGTTTAAATAGATAAAATTACATATGAATGCAGGATAAAAACTTGATAAGCTTTCAGGATCTCTTTTAAGTCACCCAGAAGAACATCAACAGTTGATTGACAAGTTGCTATATCTGAATCTAACTCATCCTAACATAGCATTAGCAACCCAAAAGCTCAGCTAATACATGCAAGAACCATGTCAACAACATTAGCATGTGATGATGATTGTGTTAAGGTATCTAAAAGGAATAGTAAATAAAAGATTATTTTTTGAGAAGGACATTGATTTCAATATTCAAGCTTTTTGTGATGCCGATTAAGCATCTTGCTTAGATGCAAGAAGATCTATATCATGGTATTGTATCTTTCTTGGTGATTCCCTAGTTTCATGGAAAGTAAAAAAGCAGAAAACGATTAGTAGGTCCTCTGTAAAGGCATAATACAGAAGCATGAGTGGGACTATTAGCGAAATTTCCTTGAGTTATGATAATAGAGTTGACGAGAATATCAAAGTGAACCCAGTATTCCACGAAAGAATGAAACACATAGAGGTAGATTGTTATGTAATTCGTGATTGTGTGAATCAATGGCTTATCAAGATGAAACATGTTTGGACAAAACAACAAACAACAGATTGTTTCACAAAACCACTGAGAATTCAAGGGTTTCAGTATCATGTTTGCAAGCTTGGTCTCGTGAAAGTAGAACCGACTCAAGCTTGAGGGGGGAGTTTGAAGGTTTCAGAAAGGTTAGAACGGCAACAGACCCCTTGGCAATGGATAGAATTTCTAGAAGGTTTCTTTTAAATGCTTTAGATGAAACGTTAGCATTTCACAAGATGGTAAAGTTGTAGAATGAAAAGACGTAGTTTAATGGAGGATTCTAAAATTACTTACGTGTCTAATTTGTTAGGAATTCAATATATTTCTATTTTTATTTTACTATATAAAATGTATCATGATTATTGTAAAATACATATATGAATACAGAAAAAAAAGTTTCCGAAATCTTTCACCCTGCCTTTTCATATTTACCCAAAATTGGAAGTAAAGAAATAGCTAATTGCAGGTAATTATGTTTTTTCCTTTAAATCATGAGTTCTTTTGCAAGCTGAGTTTGTATAAGATTATAATCTTTGGATATCATCATCATTTTATTTTATATTTTATTATATTAATAATGATATAAAATTATATCATCATAGATATAATTATAATATATAAAATTAATATATATCATGATTTATCTATTTATCACACCTAGTAATTGTATTTTCTTCAAATTTATCTAATACTAATACTAGTATATTATAAATATATATAATTATCTTTTAATTTCATTTAATAATTTAAATTTTTTATATCAAAATTTTTATAATTAAAACATTTAGAATTCAATTTACATCAAGTTTAATGAATATTATAAATTAAAAATTAAAAATATATAAAATTATAATTTAATTTTATAGAATTTTTAAATTTAAAAATTAGAACATTCAAAGAATGAATATTCATTTCAAAGCAAAAAAAGAAAAGTATTTGTACTTCCCCATAATTATTTTTTTTTTAAAAGTTATTTTAAACGGACCCTTTTTTTCTTACACTTTGTGGAACATTGTCCTAATTAGATCACATGCAAAAGCAAAAGTTAATTATCATCTTCGCCAGAAGATCTTTTACATGCTTCATTCAAATTATTTATTTTGGATTTAATTAATTAAATTAATAATTCTTAATACATTTATTTATCAATCGTTATATTTTTTAATACATATAAAAATTATCTTTATATTTGATGATAACGACAATGACCCGATTGATAGTCATTTAACTTAGACTAGATTAAACTCTCATTAGAAAATGATAGTTAATCTAACACCCTAATCATTTTAACAAATAAACATTAAATTATTATAATCAATCATAAAGTTGACTTCTAAATTTTAAAAAAAAAAGAAAAACATTATGGATAACAATTGATTCAAGAATTAAGAAATTGATCATCATAACAAATTGTTACTTAAAATATAATTATCAAATCATTAATTAATTGACTATCACATTTATAAGGTCAGCTAATAAGAAAAACTTATATATTAATGTAATTGTGAAAGAAATTCAAAATTTAAAAACTTAATTATAAATTATAATGATATAATCATCCGGATTAACCAAATCCTACATTAGATATAGATAATAATTTTATATGAATAAAAACTATAATATATGATTAAGAAAATTAATAATACGTCAATTATGCATATATATATATATATATTGCCATATGGTCAACCAAAAAATGGGTATGGAGGAAAGGGCTTGATGGATTTAATTTGGATTTAATTAACAATATAATATAATATAATATAAGATGGAAAGGTTATCTTATCAACATCAAGATGACAATAATCCCAAAATTCCTTGTCCATGCTTTAAGAATTAGGACCATTTCCACTTTGTCTGACCTATGCTTGCTAGGCACTTCTTTTAATTATTGACTTTCTCTTATTTTTTTTAATCCTTTATTATAAGATATTTATGGTGCAAAATCATTAATATTTCAAATTCACTAAATTATAATATTATTTTGAGTTTATATACAGAACAAATTCATTGATAAAAACTACAGTTTTTTTTTGATATATTTTAATTAAATTAATAATGGATTATTTTTTATTGTTAATTTTATGATGAATGATAATATTTTATCAATAATCTTTTTAAATAATTATATCAATAATATTTCTATCGTTAAATAATAATAAAATGATATCAACATTTGTTTTTTTTTATCATTATTCTCTATCTATAACTAATTAACAATTTCGATAAATCAAAATCATGCATAATTTAGTAATCACATGCATTATAAATAAAATCATCATATATATATATAGATCCTTTACAATTATAATTTATGGTGAAATTTACTCATGATAGTATTGATAAAAATGAAGATATCATTACATACATATTATATGCTAATCATATCTTATTTAATATCAAATCAAATTAAATAATATTTATCAAATTTATTTTTGAATTTGACAAATATTTAATATGATATATATCCATGGAATCATTCGGGTAAAAATGATGATAGAGGTTCCATGATATCGAGATAAAAGTTTTGGAATGATGAATAGCCATTTTCTTTCTAAAAGCCGGTGGCCATGGAATAGAAAATGAAGAGGAGGAATGGAGAATAGATTGGATGGGGGGGAGTTACGAGCATAGACATAACATATGATTAAAAAGAGATGTCAAAAGGGATGAAAAATGGGGTGCAATGTTTGTAATAATGGGGAGGTTAGCTTTTGTTTTGTGCTCTCAATTCCTTCATGATAAAAGCAAACAAGTTAGTGGGTTCGTGGGGTCTTTTCACCAACAATACATTGGATTCTTCCTTTTCTCTTTCTTCTCAAAAAATATAAATAGTTTATAAACCATAAGCTATACTTTCATAAAATAATTCATCATAAATACTCTTTTAATATCATATTTTAGTTTATTTCAATGATAAAATCAATTTTTAAAAACCTATCAAATCAAACCATATTTTCAATGATTATGATCAATCTATTTAAAAAAAATAAAAATTTTAATAAATAATGTCTAATTTAGAAAAAAAAAACAAAATTTATGTGTGCTTTGATAAATTTTCATAATGAAATATAGAAATACAAGGTATCATTTTGTCTGGTTATGAGGGTCTTTTTGATACTTTATTTATTAAAACATGTTATATATATTTATGTGTGTGTATATATATATATATATATATTTTTTAATGTAGTTTTTGTTTGAATTTATGGCTTTATTATGCATATGTATTGTATTGTTCGTGCATGTGCTTTGCTTATTTAATCATTAAACAAACCGACAATAACATTTTTTCGAAAAGTAAACTTTTGAATTAAATTCAAAATAATACTTACCTAATAAAAGTATGGTGTTATAAATATTATATATTATCGACTTAATGTTCCATAATTTGCAATTATATCATATAGTTTTAGATGTACATATTTATTAAAATAAGCTATATTATATATTTCTATAATATTATTAGATGATTTATGATTTTAATTATGTGAAATATATATATGCTTCATATAAAATTCATGATATGTTAAATTCATTTATTTCATTTTTATATTGGTTACTTTTAGATATATATATTAACAAAAAGTATTTCATAATAGTTGCTATGATTGATATTAATTTTGTTATTTTTTTAATTATCGAATTATCTTATAATATATATAGATATTGATTAATTATTATAATCAATGATTACATTTAATACACAATGAGTAGAAATTAGCTATTTCTTTGCCCCTTTGGACCTTTTCACTTATAAAATGAGTAGAGATTGGCTCTTTCTTTGCCTTTTAGGATATTTTCCAATATAAAGGTAGACCACGTATCAATGAATTACAATAAATGTAATTGATGGTTTATTTTTTTGAAAATTATGAGTATTTATAATTTTAATTTTAATATTTTTTATGGTATTTAAGAAAATAATTGTCATATATTTTATAATTTATTGTTGTTAATAAAAAATATATAATTATTCTATGAATAAGATAAATGCATCAAATCATAATCGAAAGATACATATGATTCTATGAGTTAAATATATTATAAGATTGTATTATGTATATTTTTTAATATTAATTGATTTTGAAATAATTTATCGTGTTAAAAATGATGTAAGTAACATTAGAGTTTAATTTATAATAAAAATAAGTATGGAATGAAATTATGAAGATAATTGGATGAAATTATATTAGTATTAGTATTTAAATTAAATGTAGAAAATGACAAATTGAGACTACTTGGGTTGTATGTTATTGAACAAGTGGGTATCTAAATCATTTTAATTATTTAAAAAAACATCTAATTGAATACCATTCAATGATATGAATCTTTCATATCATTAATCATATTATTATTATTATTATTATTATTATTATTATTGATTTGATGACTTTGTATGGAGCACAAAACCCTTTTAATTAAAAATTGTCAACTAATTAAGGAAGTAAGAAAACCCAAACCAAGATCTTAAAGAATGCAAATATAAGCAAGAGGGTATTTTAAAATGAAACTATAGACAATAATTAAAGAAGGATTATAATAATACTTGGAAAAAAGCTGTCCATCACATCTACCATTAAAGGACTTTGTAACTATATGACAAAAATTCTATGCTTTAAATACATAGTTTATATTAATTTAACTTAAGATTGCTATCTTTTAAAGATTTCTTTGTCCAACTTAATTATGTCTTTATTGCTTCAGATTTTGTTACCACTTTCCCTCTTATGTCATGCATGTAGTTTCCTTCTCAACCATTGTTTAGCATTGTTGTTTTGAAACTTAAGCCTTCTATTTGTTTATATTCGATTCGAGTCGAGTAAGATTTTCTTACTACAATCACTTCATATATATATATTTACTTTAAATTGTATCGTTCTAAAACCATTATTTCTGTGAAACTTCTAAAATCATTTTTAAAATTTTGTAATTAACTCTTACATATAAACGTTAAGCTTTAGGCTTGATGGGCCAATTACATATCAGCTGTAAATGGGCTTCGGCTACTTTAATCTACAGAGAATCATACCATTACCATGTCTTTATGAATTTTTCAGCATGTATCTGGCAATCACTTCTTCTGAGACGGAATCCGAATCTGTTGCGCTATTATCACAAGGAAGAAGAATTCGCTCATTCTATGTACAGTTTGTTTCACTTCAGCAGCGAAAGAATCTCCAGTGATCCACTGCATTGTTTAGTTTCATTAACTTGTAGTAAAAGAAGAAGAGAGCAACCATGGTAATTCTTGGAAGAGGAGGATTCGGGTCTGTTTATTTGCCTTTTTCGAAGAAACCCTTTTCAGGAAATCGAGTTTTCCCTCTGCTAATGGTGACCAAGACGGCACCGTTATCTGAATCATGTTCGCTGCAGAATGAGAAAGACATACAACAATCATTGCTGCAGTCCTTGTATTCTTCAGTGTTATGGTGAAGAAACTACTTTTAACAGAAATGTTATTAACTTTTACAATTTGTTACTAGAGCATGCTCCTGGTGGATCCCTTGGTAGCTTTATTAAGCTTGGAAAACTTGCCTGAAAATTTTGTCTAGCGATACACAAGGTGCGTTCTTGAAGGAATTTACTATATTCATGGTCATGGCTACGAGCATTGTGATTTGAAGCCTGAGAATGTATTGCTTGTGGCTCGTTATTATAATGGTGACCATCTCGATTATGTTATGCTGAAGATTGCGGATTTTGGCCTGGCCAGGAAAGTTGGCAAGAGTGATGACCAAGAGGAGGAGGATAAATGATGTTCCGCTTGAAGTGACTACTCCGTACATGGCTTCTGAGACCGGTTGATGAAAAAATCCAAGAGTTTCCTAGGGATATTTGGGCGATGTTGTCCTTGAGATGTTAAGCGGCGATATGCTATGGGATTTAGATGTAACAACTGAAGAACTCAAGGAAAAGATCAGTAACAGGCTCGAATTGCCAGTTATTCCTTCTGAGATTTCAGATGATGGGAAGGCGTTCTCGGAGGCATGCTTTGCGAAGAAATCAGGGCTCAGATTTACTGCGGAGATGCTGTTGGACCATCTTTTCGTATCAGGATCAGATGATGGGCAGTGAGGTTGGGGATAATTCACATGAAAGATGTGTGTCTTGTACCAATAACAATATTCGCAAATCAAGTTATCCTGAAGATCGGAACATTCCTGGACGGGTTCTCTTTCATCAGAAGAAAGTGTTGATCCACTGATTTATAGTTTTCCTGAGTCCGTAGATTCAGGAGACCATGGAAGTAGTGTACAGATCCCTAACTAAAATTTCTCCCAAGTTGCTGGCAAAATCTGTAGTTAAGGATGGAAAACTAAACATGCGATGACAATGCTCGAGAAGGCGTATGAAGAAGGATGTTATAGCTTCACCACCTTTCTGCGGCAGTATTTCTCTTCGGTTGGTGGAATCTTCAACCTAATTCCATGTCTTAAATGTGGATCAGAAATATACAATGCTGCAGTCCTTTCTTTTTGTCAGTTGTAGTTACTGACAATAGCATTTATTTATATGAAATAATATAAATTTCTGTTCAGTAATTCTGCGCTTGGTATACGTCAAGAATTCTCTTTCTATACATTCTTCACATACAAGTCTTGCTTTGCTTGCCTATGACATGCAAAAAAAAAAGGTTCAAAAAGGGAACCTGAAAAGGAAAAAGGATTTCATATGGTACCTGATGTTATTTGCATGGTGGAAAAATCTAAAGTGAAAGAGAAAACGAATCTCAAACTTCTGCCCGCTTCACTATGCTTCAAACTTTGCAATCTCCATTTAAACAAGTTCCAAAGGTGCTTCCTGGCCGCTGTTGCTGCTTGGCATTCAACTACGCCATTCTGAAGATGCTTCCAGTTCAACTTCTTCTTCCCACCAAGTCGCAGACTGAATACCAATCATGAAATGGGATAATATAGTTTCTGCATGCATTCTTTTTTCAGGTGTATAGGGGGTATCGAAATCCACTTTACGGGTATTAATTTTGAATTTGCATAGCAAGACAAATGGTAGAAAAAAGCAGATCAGATAGCGAGAAGTACCTTGTAACCCCTGCGAAGAAATTCCAGGGAGCTTCCTTCTTCCTCCTGCAGTCCAAGAACCCTCAATAGTTCCTCTTTCGTCTGGAACACAATTAAAACACAACAACACTATTATAAGTAACCGGAGGAAATGAACTGGATCTTGTCAGGTAAAAACAGACAAAAACCTCGCCAAGTGTGAAACGCGTTGCACTTTCTGCTACACAAGCATAAGAGCCATCAGATTGTTTAAGCATCACCTGCCAAGGACCTGAATGTTGCAAGTTGAATGAAGAGTAAGGAAAAATATATTAGATTTGAGCACAATCATGAACACAAGGTTGACGAAATCCAGATCAAGTAAGAAAGAAGAAAGACATTACACTTTTTACAATTACAAGAGGTGATTAAACTTGAAGAAAACAATGTCATACCAGGGTATTGACGAAACAGTGCTCCGCTGTAATTTACAACATAAGGTGCTACTGCTACTGTCTTGCATCATTAAGAAAATAGAGTTAAGTGAGGCTTCAACCCAAGCAACAACTAACAAGGAAGAATTTAACACCAATGAGAAAAGAGAAACCTTTGAATACTCTCTTGTTCGAATATAAAAAACTGGAATGAACTGGGATAGAAACCGATAATGCAAATCTTTAGTTGGAAATCCGAGAAGACCCAAGTCGGCACTAAAGAGAAAAACGATTTTACTATAACCCAGAAGGATATGTTATTGGTAAACAACCACTGATAAACTTAAGTTGGGAAAGCAATTTACCGTAAAGTGTCAAGCTCTAGATTGAACAAAAGAGCTGGAGTTGACACAGCAAATTTTTCCTGCATATTCCAATTCAAGGTACCATTTGAAACTCATGGATATAAGCAGATGATTGTCATATATATGGCAAGATTTATGACTTATTTCTGAAGCTCGCTGAATTTCATGCAGTGACGACTTCAATAGTTTTATTCAGACTACAAATGTACTAAAATCAGGGGATTCTGAGAAATGAAGTCATTAGTGATACTTGAGCAAAAACCTTTTAACATCCAAACAGCAGGATTCTCAACCTAAATCAGATTTCTGGTTTTATATCTATACTATTTTTCAAAACTGAATTCTACTCTGGCAGTGTCGAGGAAACATATGAAAAATTGCATTCAAAGAAATGAAAAAAGGCATTCATAATACATGATTTCTACATGAGCTTGTAGATTGTAACACCTAATAACAAGCATCGAATTCGAGTAGAATAATCAAACTAAACAGGAATAAGTAAGATAAAATTTTGATTATTGTATCAGGACAGAAATAAAAATCAGCTTTCTAAAGCCTGTAAATTTGTTTTCAAAAGAAACCTTACCACATACTTCTCTATAACAGAAAGCTCACGAGTGCTACAACTGATAAATACATAAAGTGATGGTGGCTCATTGGATTGCCAACGACCTACAAATCAAAGATATAACAGAAAATGTCTAAGATCTTTTATGTTTCTCCAATTTTTCTGGAAAGTTGGAGAAAAAACTCAATAACGTGTAAAATTACAAATATGATAGTAACTGCTGCATCACACCTTGAATTCTTAATATCACCTTCCAACAAATAGAATCATAATTTTTATTTCAATTGTTAAGGCAAAATAACTTGAGAACAAGTGGGTGTTTACAACATAAATCATCAAACTCAAGCATGTATTCGCAAGAATCTTTGTTCTTTGGAACCAAGCAAGAAGAACATCTAAATAACAAAATGTGACAAGTAAAAAATGAGATGACGACAAACTACTTTAAATTCTGTCACTCTCGCAGATGCAACAAAGGCGAAAACAATCATTTTCATTATTTACTTCGGTTATCAGACACCAAATTAAGAGGCACATGTGTCTTTTCTTTCATGTCTCTAATTACGATTGCAAGAACATGTACTGAAGCTGTAAAGTAATCACAACCATGAGATGTCAAAGTTTTTGATGGCAACTCAAAACCATATTAGTCAACTCTAAGGACCGAATAAGCCACAAAATGTGGCTAGTGGAGGGAACTCTTTTGTTGATTAAGTATCACGATGAAGCTTATAAATTATCATCTCAATGGCAGACTCTGACCTCTGATACTTGAGGTTATGTCTAGAATTAAGAGTTTATGAACGGCATTCAGAATTATATTTTTTTCCTATTTTTCCTCTTCATTTTACCATGACATTAAACATCCACAATCAATATAATGCATATTATATATGACTACTAAAATTTCAAAAAGCCATATATCCATTTGTAGGAGTTAGTAATCTGAAACTTTTTTTCCTGACATGCTATGGTTCAAACCTGTGAGCCATAGTTGTTCCTTGTATGTTGACCAAATATGAAGGCAAACTGACAATTATATTTTAATCATTGCAGATACTCAAAATATTGAGCAAACAACTTAAGATTTCAGACAAAAGCAAAAGCAAGAAAGTCTTCAATTAATTAGCTGGCAAAAATATCAAAACAAATAAGAATACAAGGCATAGGTGCAGAATTTTATTGTTAAGTTTAATTACCTTCATTATCATCTTCAAAATCAAAGTCTAAGGTGTTCCTTACAGACTTGAAAAATGTTGAGACAAGACCACTGGGGACATCATCAAGTGAACCTACGGTTATGCCATCAATCTGGAGGGGGAAAAAAGCAAAAGAGTGAAGTTCATGTAAGAAGTTTTTCCATCTCTCTCCATTTTTTTCTCTTCATAGAGTATCAAAATCTGAACACAATACATTAGACTTAGACTAAAGGGACGAGTCCTGTTAACAACTCAGATTGTTAAATTCCTACACGTGATGACTACAAATTTAATATAGCAATACTGGTCAACAAACTATTGATTACTGAATTTTTGGATGTTAGTTTGACTATGAAATGCTGTCTACAAATAAATTCCTACTCAAGTGATAACTACAGACTTAAAAGTGTCATGAACAATATTGATTCAATATGTTACCGAGTCAAATGCTGCTTTGAAAAGTTGAGAAGCCCTGCGCTTTTCTGGATTATCAGGAAACACCTGAAATTGAACACTCAACTTTAATGCGCACAAAGCAAAAAGGACAACATGTGAAAGTCATATCTTACGATGCAAGCTCTGGTTTCTCTTTTCTGCTGGAGCTTCCGAATAATAGCCAAGGCAAGTTGAATGTTGGCATCAATGAACTCATCTGAAGATCCCTTCAAATAGTCAGGAATTTGAAATTATAAATCAATTTGTTCCCCATACTTTTTTTTTTTGGTCTTTGTTGAGAGACCCCGCACACCACTTTCCCTTAGAAAGATGAACAAAAATCATAGTAACGATGCTTGATTGGGAAACATCATAAAACCCAACAAATCATAAGACTTTTCCGAAACCATGAAAAGATTATATTGCAGAAACAGTTAATGATGAATGACAGTGATACATATATGCAATTAAACACAACATGAACTTGAGAACAAAAAGCAGTACCTTATAAGACGAGATGTTGCTGGGTAAGGGCCTGAGATGCAAATAAAAAAGGGAAAAAGTGTACAGGAAATGGGTAAGTTCATGAAGTACATTGGCAATCCACATAGATTGTAATATATAACCCTTCACCACCCAATTGGTGGCACTCAATGACCAATACTGTATATTTCTATACACGAAAAAACTGAGATTCTCGAAACGAATTCTACTCCATATTTTGTGAAGTTATGAATCACTCCTGAATATCGTATATGGCATACAATCTAGTTAAATTTCAATTTACTTCAGAATGAGATGAACTCGATCATTCTACTGTTTTATGAAATGTATTTCTTCGGCTTCCGTTCCAAAATTTCTTTTCGATGCCAATCAACAGACCAGAGTAACCATCCACGATATCAAGTGGGTACCTAATTTGAGTTCAATGCACGACTTAACAATACGAAGATTTCAGAAAAGCTACAAAACTGCAATATAAGCAGCTACTGGCACAACCCAGAGCTGACAATTTGTAACCCAAAATTCCTATATATATATTTTTATTATTTTCACATAGTTCTAACGTAGCAATGCCATCCTTATGAACTGAAGATTAGAAAGATGGGTATTGCTTAATCGAAGTTCAAGCCAAGATAACCAAAAGGGTAACTCTAAAACACCGTCAAAGTAGCAACTAATGGAGGAAAAACGGGGGAAAAAAGGTAAAGAATGAAAGGAAATGGAAATTACGGGAAATCAATTTCCAAGCGGGTTTTGCCATTCTGAAGAGCGAAAGCTAGAGCATTTGCAGCATCAGTAGCAAGAACATCATAGGACTTAGGTTTATAAACGGAGACTCCCCTTTTCGGGTCAAAACTTGAAGTAGATTGCGACTGAGATTGATCGGATTCCTGTTGTTGTTCGTTGGTGTTGATGCAACGGATTCTGGTATTGGTATAATTAAGCTTATAAAAAGAAGGGGAGAGGGAGAAGAACGGAGTTTTGGAAGAGTGAGGGACGAAGAGACAAGTAGGAGAAATGGAGGGAAGGGAGACGAAGGCCATGGGCATGGCCATTTTCAGCTGGGCAGTTGAACAAGTGATCAGGAATTGGCTACATAAGAATATCTGATAAGCCTATGCATTCTTGTCCATAACATGTAGATAATGTAACACCACAATGTCTTTTTTACTTTATCTTCAATTCAATTTAATATCTCATCATGGAGTATGATCTTTTATCCATATTAACTAATCTTAAGTTACAATAAAATTGTATCAGAACAGTCCCTTGTAAGTTGTATACACACCAAGAACACGCTGCTGAAATATCACCTCTTTCATTTCAACCAGATAAAATGAATCCTTGCCAGAAAACAATTTCCATGGAATTTCCTCCATTTGCTATTGCCTGGAGAAATTATACCATCTCAGTTATTTCATAGAGCAACTCTATACCACATCAGTTATTTTAATTAATTTTTTTTTATTTCTGGACCTGAATCAAATTAATTGAAAATTTTAAAATTTAAAATCAAAAATAATAAAATTGAACTAAATTAAAAATTTTGATTTTCGATTTGTACCCAGTTTGGCACACCCTGACCAGAAACCACCACAAACTTGCCCTCGTACATCACAAAACGAGGGCTTCAGCTCTAAACTCCGATTCTAGCTCAGCTCCTACTTACACCTATGAAGAAACTTTCTGTTAGGATAAAAACAGAAAAATAGAAAGAGGGATTAAAAAAAAAAAGCTTATGTTTTACGTCAAATGACATTGATTTACTGGTTCTATCATTTCAATTAATAAATCAACAAAAAATCACACACTCTGCCAATGAAGTTTCCCAACTTAAATGAGGCATGCATTAGATGGTTTATTCATTATATGAACAAGTACTCCGTCGTTTATGCATCCATTAAAATTGATCAAGAAGGTGTTAGAGTTTTGCTGCAGGTTTCACATGGACCACCCAAGAGAGCCGCACTGCCTTTAATTTGGTTGTTGGCTTGCGCATGAACACTCCCGCAATAAACTCGTAATTTTCCTGACATTTTTCATATAAAAATCCTCCACACCCACATATGTATATTATTTAAAGTACAACTAAAGTGGAATATGCATTTCCTTTTTGTTCTTTATTTCTGTCATATTGCTTTTCTTTTGTTTTTATACCTCAAGAATGTGGATTAATGACGTGTAATGCAAAATCAAAAGTCCATATTTCCTTTTATCATCTGACAGGTAAAAGCAAATATCAATATAACCCTTTTATCTGCTTATTTATTTCTTCATAAATTAAAGGTCAATAAATATACAAAATAGAGTTAATGGACATCGTAAAAACATTTTTTATTATTTTAAATATATTATATAAGTAATATCTAATTTAATCAATTTCATAAATTTGATTCAATTTATTTATAAAATATTAAACAATCATATTCAATTTAAATAAATATTAAAATTCATTCATACAAATTTATTTATACATCATACAAATTATCATTTAAAATTATAATAAAGTGAATATTTAACTTCGCATGCTCAATTATAAAGTGATATTTATAAAGATAGAGAAAAAGTGATAATTATCCATAATATAGTTTTTTTTCCAAATTAATAATAAATATAAATATTTTTTTTTTCTGAAACAGCCAATCATTTATCGTAATTATCGAATGATTGACCATTATAAAAAATGTGGATATTATTGACCATTATTAAAAATGTGGATTTTTAAATTGTTTATTTAGAAAATAATAATATGGAAAATAAATTAGAAATTTTAACTCAAATTTCGATAATATAAAAAATTATTCTAATTTAAATATATATTATTATATTTTTGATATAAATTAACAAATATATTTTTATCATTAGAATGAAGAATATTTTATTTATTTACATTTTAATCGCTTTTTAACTAAATGTGGATTTAAAATTATAATTATTTAACCATTTTCTTCAATTTTTTATCAAAAAAAAAAGTTCATGGAAAAAAAAAACAGTTATATCATAAAAAAAAAAAAAAGCCCTTGGAGTCTGTTATTAAAGCATTGACGCGTACGTGCACAAACACACTGAGAGCTCTCGGTCTCCAGCTTAAACGGTTGCAATTTGGAAAACCAGCAGCAAAGCGATGATAGGATCGACGACGAATCTTATTTGCCCTAATTCACCATTTGTATGCTTCTTTCCGTTTCCAGTTTCCTTTTCGTCTTTTCATTTTTTGATTATTCTGCATTACGTTATTGTTAGTTTCTTTGAAGACTTCGCCTTGACTTCAATGACCTTCTTTTTCTTCTTATTTCTGTTCGACCTTAAACATTTTTAGGTAATTTTTGGAGTTAATGATAAACATAGTGCTTAAAGCATGAACTGACAAGACTTGTTTATTATCATTCGTTAGTGTTGTTTGATTATGAAGATGATTTTTCTAGTTTAGAACTCTGTTTCTGTTTAGATTTTCATTTTCTTTTGTTAAGTTTTACGTTTGGCTGCTGAGAAAACAACGAACTGTGGAACTACGATTCTTTTGTTTTATGTAATAGGAACCATGTGGATTATTAGTGTGTAGTTATGTTCTTTAGACCTGCTGCGGTAAACATAAGGATTGAGGAAGAAACATAAGAATTTCTCTGTGTCTAGGTGTAATAATTCCGTTTTTCCATTTTCCTTTCCAATTTGTTTCTCAGTAGCATCATTAGTTGTGGTTTGTGGTAAGTTTTGGAATTAATAATAAACATAGTTTTGTGTTAGATTTTTGTTTTCTTTCCTTTCTGTTTGGCTGCTAAGAAAACAACAGAAAGTGAAACTGTGATTCTTTGTTTTATACTTAGTAGGAATCATTCAGGTTACTTGTGTGTAATTGTGTTCTTTGGACCTGAGAAAAAGAAAAGGACTAAGGAAAGAAAAAGAATAATTTATGTTTCTTGGTGCAATATCTCTGTTTTTCCAGTTTCCATTTTCCTTTCCAATTTGTTTCCGAATGGAATTATACCTGGTTCTAATTGTACTTTTTCTTACTTGTCTTTCAGGTGTGGGATGGAAACAATTTATCAGATTGTTTCGATAACATATATCCTTTTTAGATGTTGAGGCCCGAGGGAGTTCATTAGCATTTATATTCTACTTCTAAAATATGGATGTTGTTTTAGTGAGTTGTTTTTCCTTGACAATTCATACAGTTCTGGGATTTGGTGTCAATGTAGTGACTATTCTTATGATTTCAATAATTACAATTGCTCGAAGAAATGCTAGAAGAATTCAGAGGGTAAATCCTTTGATTGATTATATATCTAGTATATTTGGTTGCTGAAAATTACAAGAACTATATACGGTGAAATGATGGTCAAGCCAATGTAATGTTGATCCTGAGTGATTTGGTATTTGTATCTGCCATCCTGTTAGATATCAGCATTGCAATTTATTTTCTCCTGTTGTTATTCAGTGTCATTGACCAATGACAAGTTCTGTCAATCTGATTTTATGTCCTTAAACTTTGCATATAGTTACAAGATGAATTCTGGAAAAAACAGTAGTTTGTTATAACTTGGAAGAATTTCAGTAGATGCTATAGTTCAACTCATTTAGGCATTCTGTACCTTCTTCGACCATCAAAATTAGAATAGAATTTTGTACAACAGCATAAGAAGTAGAGTTCTTGTTTCTGTATATATCTGCATATGCAGATTGAAATCTTGCAATAGGATATTATTTATTGTCACATTTTGCTAAACTACTTAGTCTGCCATAACCTTGTTTGTATCACATTTTTGTCCAATTAACTATTAGAATAAGAAGACCTGCATAGAAATCTTATCTTTCATGGAGAAATGCCATACATGTTAGACTTTGCTTTGACCAAATGTAGAAATAGAATCTTGCAAACTAGTAATGTTACCACAAGCCACTGTTTGTTTTGTTGGTGGGATTTATCTTTTCAGGTGCAGAATACACGATAGTAATTACCTTACTGGTTGCCACAAATTTCCCTTCTTTTTGATTCAGGCCTCTCTAAGTTCTCTCTCTGAAAAAAGGAACTTCAAATATACTAATGCTTTTGTAATAATTATCCAGATGAACTTTCTAGAAAAGGTTACATTACAATTTCTACCCGCACTAGGAGCATGTGTATCATTTGTGGACATAATTTTGCTTTTGGAGGAAGAGCTTCATGGAGGATTCGTTGTATACCACAAATGGATTTTCAGAAGTTCGGAACTAATTGTCTGGGTAAGTTTCTCTAACTGAGTTGTTTGCTTTGTCATCATCGTTTGCTTTGTCATCATCCTTTGTTTGCTCAAGATTTTTAATTCTAACAAAAATGCAGACAACCATCTTGTTGTCTTCAGTTTTGGTCTGCTTCAAAGACATATTTAGCCATCGACTACTTTGTTACTGGTGGATCATGAAATCACTTCTGGAAGTCATTCATCTCTACAAAATATTTGCTTCAATGGAGGTGCTGATTTTGTTTTCCTTATTTTTTGACACTTAATTGATTATGCAAAAAGCACATGAAAGTTGAGGTTGACCTGACATGAATTTATAATCTTTTGCCATGATTGTATTAACATGACACTAGCAAGTCAAATTTAGTTCTAATTTCTTTATCAGATAGATTAAACATCTAAATTTTGTCATGATGAGTCTTTAGTTGCATCTCATTTCAGATACTGCCAATTTGTTGCATACTATAGGTTGTTAAACATAGATCATTCCCATGTGATGGAAAGCATTATCCTTAGCTGTATAGTTGTGTGATTTAGGTAGTTTATAGAAAAGGCTATGTTCATTGGATTTTGTCTGAAAAAAGAGATCATAATTCTATTACAATTTATTGGGTCATCAATGGTATAGACTTTCTCATTATTTCATTTTCTTTCTACCAAATTGAAATCCTAATTCCTTTCAAACTCTAAGTTGCAGGTCTTAAAATGTTTGAAAGAGAGTTTGGTTGTTTTGTTGGATATCATGTTTGGCATATTGATCAATGTTATAAGAATAAAGGATGCATCTTCAAAGCTCAGGTATCATGATTCAATTGTTAGTTGATAATGTCTTTTTTTTTTTTTTATCGTAAGTATGCTGCTGTAGCCTTATAAGCAGGTAGCACTACAACATGCTCATGGGGAAAATTTTCTTATTTTAATACTAGCAAGGATGTGATCATGGGGCCATATTGGTTGTGTATACCATTGGTTTGTCTGAAGGGATCTAGGCAGTGCTTTTTAAAAAGCTAAATTATGAAACTTTATGCATAAAAGGAGTGTTATATATTGAATAGAAGAGACTTCTATTCTTAGAAGGAATGATACTGTACACATTTATATGAATTGTCCCCAGCTGATTGTGAAAGTAACTATGGTAGGAATACAAAATTCTCTAAGTGTGAATGTGTCTATCAGTTGACTATTTCATATCAAAACACAACTGCCTGATCATCATTTGCTTCCTCATTGTTGTTACTGCTAATTCTAGTTCATCATAAATGATCATCTTTCAACTTGAAAGCTTTTACGATTTTGCTTGTCAATGTCAAGTGATTATTATCTGCATCACCATCTTTCCAAGAGACATGTAAAGAGACAGTTGCATATGTGAGCATGCTTATAAGTACCATTACGCACCTATAACCATCGAGCTTCAGTTCTTAACCATTCATTATTAGTAACAACTAATTTCTTATTGCCCTATCATATTACATCAGTCGTTTGTGCTTTTCGTACAAGGTCACTTTTTTTTTTTTTTTTGCATTCATAGTTTTACTTAAAGTTACATTGAGTATTTTTTCTAGTCACTTGTTCATCTGAGATTTATTTATCCGAGTATAATGCTTTTGTTCTTGCTGTTCTTTTACCATTGAATTCACCGACTGTGTTGTTACTTGCATGAATTATAGTTCAGTGGAAGATCCATTTCTTCCTGCTGACATGGATGTTGAAAGACGTGCTTTTGTGGATTCTGTAAGTTGTTTATTGCCATCTATTTTTTTTGTAAGGTCAATGCCTTTTTCTTCTTCTATTTATATATTGATATTTCAAGCCAAGAAAGAGTGATGCAATGTACTGTTGTCGTCCCATGAAACAACCGATTACTGTTTGTACATTATAAGAAGTGCAATGTCAGTTTGCATGTTTAAGATGACATTAATTTTGATTATGAGATATTCCTTTCTAATGATGTTCTATGATTCATTTTCTTCATACAAAGTTAAAGTTAGATAGACTATGACTGTACCTCTTTTAACTTTCAAAGGTAAACATGCAGAGTTGTTGGGGTCTTATGACATTCAATTCTATCTCTTCAGTAATCAAGCGTGGTATCACAAAGCAGCTTGATTTTGATGATTTGCTTTGGCTACCTGATGATATGGAACCTTCAACCTGTCATGATAGATTGTCATGCTGTTGGAGAGCTCAACAGAGTAGATCTAATCCATTTTTGTTCAAAGCAATTTGTTGTGCATATGGATGGCCGTATGTGCTTATTGGTTTATTGAAGGTAATTATTCTCCCAGGATGAACTTTTCACTCTATAATAGAAGTTATATGATTATTGTTTGGAGAATATACAAGATTCTGAGTCATATGTGTTCATTACCCATCAAATTACTTGTAGAGAGGAAGATAAAGCAATTTTTGAATTGTTGATTTATGGTATATGTATATATTTTTCTTTTCTTCCCCTTTTATGAATTATTCCTTTCTACTTTCTTTTTGACATGATTTTTCTTTTGGTATTTTTCTTGTTAAAATAGTTGCTTATGCTTATGTCAGCTCTTTCACATATAATATGAGAATGTAAACAATGCAGAATAAAAGTAAGTAGTGCATATTTGTCTATGGTGGTGCATATTTTTGGTTCTTATGAGAAAAGTTTTCCTTTTGCTGCAGTATTCTACAAAACAAGAGAACAAATATTTGGACAATAGATATTATTATAGCATCTAAAAGATGCATCCTTTTTCTAAAAACTTCTGAGTGTCTAGATGAATGCTTTTTTTTCATTAAAAGTATTCCTTGTGTTTTCTCAAAGGAAAATGAGCATATAACATGTTTTACCGTTACAGGTGGTCAATGATTGCATTGGTTTTGCGGGACCACTGATTCTCAATAAGCTCATTCGGTTCCTCCAACAAGGTCTGAAGCATTTTATCGGTTTTTAGTATCTATAGTTTTGCACAATTATGGAATTGATGATGATTATCTCCTCTTATGATGCTTGATTTGGTGTTTTTTGAGTGTTTTTTTTTTTTTAATTTTTAGTGATCATTAGACTCCTTTCTTCATGGTTTTGTGATGAAAACCTTTAGTGTTGATTGGGTGCATGCAAGCAATAATTGCCGCTCTTGCATTTCAAGTTTTAGTCAATTAGATCCTTATTTAGAACCTGGTTCCAACTTTTGAATTTTGAGCATATTTCTGCAAAATAAAAGCATCCTGACATTTCTTGTTTTATAGTTGTCCATTTAATATTTTTATCAAACATATCCTGAAACAATTTTTTTTTTTTTCAGGTTCTACACATTGGGTTGGTTATGTTCTTGCATTATCCTTGGGCCTTGTTTCTTTAGTGAAGTAAGCATCATTCTTGATATTAATCTCATATTCTTCTTGTATACCATGCACTTCTTTTCTTGCTTGGATTCAATTTTATGGCTCAAACTCACACAAGTCAGCACCGTTATTCTTCTCATCATTTGTAGATCTTTGTCACTTTTCAGTTATTTTGTTGAAATTGATGACATTTTAACAGTAAATGTTGGTCGATACCTGTCCTAATTTTGCAGATCCTTCTTAGATACTCAATATACATTTCATCTTGCAAAGTTGAAGCTAAAGCTTCGCTCAAGTATCATGAGTGTAATTTATCAGAAGGTACATTATCATTTATTTCTATTAGGGGTGAGCAAAACTGAATTGGACCAAAAAACCGAACTAAAACTGACTGGTTTGGTTTTGAAAATTAAGAATTTTCAATTCAAAAACTGAAAAGGCAAAAAATTGGCTGAAAAATTGAACCAACTTCAGTCTGGTTTGGTTCAAAAAATTTGAACCTGAAAAAGTTTGCTTTGGTTTTGGAAGCTAAAAATTTTCAGTTCATAAAATTCAACTGAACTATGTTCACCTCTAATTTCTATACAATGTGGATGTATTAAGCTAGTCTATTTGTTTTCTTGTTTGATTATGCTGGGATACAATCATAGTGTTGAATTCTTCATTTAGCAGTTACCTGAGACCAATAGCTGTTTAATTAATCATGTATTTCACAAATTTTCAAAGACAAAGACCGGCTAAGAATTATGCACCAAGTAGACCTGTTGCTGAGGACTTAATCTGTGATTGCTAGAATAAGTTAAAGTTGGCAGGCTTTTTGAAATACTGAGGATTCCCAGTTTTTTTGCTTTAAGTAAAAATAAATTTATCTTGTAACTTTGGATTTAAGATTACATTTGGTATGACCATTGCAGTAACGCGTAATGATTATAAAACGTTCTTTAGAACTGTAAACGAGAAAGAAACTCATTCTATTATTATATATGACATGAAAATCTTCTGATGAGACTTCTGTTCATAGCTGCTGTTTTTGATTTTTTTTCTTTGCGTGACATTAATCCTCAGTTTGTTCTTGATTGTTACGACTTATTGCTACTTTCATCATCAGTGTTATATCATTAATACTTCTATGATAGTGTCTTTGTGTAACACTAGCAGAGCGATCCAAATTTTCTGAGGGGGAAATACAAACATTTATGTCTGTCGATGCTGATAGAACTGTCAATCTGTGTAACAGTTTCCATGATGTGTGGAGGTAAAGATTCATCCTTATAGTATTCTTAAGTAACTTGTGTCGAATCTCTTTTCTTTGTTAATTTAGAGGCATAGGTAATTTTAGGGCAGCGTCCAAGTTCATCTGTGTATTTAAATTGCAATCTTCTTTTTATACCATTAACAAATTGGTTGTTATCATTTCAGCTTGCCCCTACAAATTGGACTGGCACTGTACCTTTTGTATACACAGGTCAAATTTGCTTTTTTATCTGGACTGGCAATAACCATCTTGCTGATTCCAGGTATTAGTTTTCCTTTATGTCTAAGTGGCATGAAAACTGCAATAAGCACATTTTGACAACTGGGCTTTTGCCAGTGTTGGTTTATCTCAATGAAAATAAATATACCTCTAAGTATTTATCAAGTATTTAAGATAAAGAAGAGATCCCGATGTCATTCTTTCAACAAAATGTTAATGATAAAGAAGCCATATATTTTTAATTAATTCTTAGTGTCTAACTATCTGAATAAACATAATGGTATCTATTATTTAATTATGCCTAACATGTACTCTCTCTTTTTTCCCAATATATTCTCTTTTTATCTCCGGTTAGTGATTATATATTGATTGGCACTTGAAGAAAATTACTCGATAGACAATATTGATACAACTGAAATTGGCTCCAATGAAGGTAGAGTATTGGGATGACGCTGTCTCCATAAAGTGATGGAAACCTGTCACCTGGAGCTTTCTTGCATGATCCTTCTACTTTATTTTCCCTCAAGCACTCTTAAATTTAGAATCTTTAAGTTACAAGCAAGTCCTACTAAAATTTCTTGTCATGGAACATATATGCACTTGTATTGTGTTGATTTTTTGATCCCCTTGCTAAAGCAATATCTGATTTCTCAAAGGCGCTTTCAGTCTATCTTTGTCACATCAAATGATGTTGGGATTGATCTCATATTGAAGGCTAATAAAGTAACTAAAATAGCTCTGCATATATATTTTTGCAACATACTTTTTCCCTTTTATCGAATCATGAATGCTCTTGTGTAAGCATTACATACTTTAACGTTGTTGAGCTTTTAAACTGGAGTTGAACTTTTGTCGTTATGTATTTTGCTTGCAGTGAATAAATGGATTTCTGAATTAATTGCAAGTGCTACTGAGAAAATGATGAAGCAAAAGGACGAGAGGTGAGTATCTTTTTTCTTTTCAATATCATTTTCTGCGTCAATAATGCTTGTGAATGGAATCACTAAATTTAGAGCCGTGATCATTATAACCGTTAGATTTGTGCCTGATTGATTCCAAGCTGTAGCATAGTTAGTGTCCAATTTTAAATAGAGGAGTCAACTGGTCTTTACATCTTGCTATATTTTACTGACGAGATCATCTCCAATTCACACATGCATTTTTCCTGCAATCCAATATGTTCTTTTCCAGAAGCAGGAATTGTTCTCCTTTACAATGTTCATTGGTTCCATTTTTTGTAGTTCTTTCCCCATAAATAATTCGATAAAGAGCAAGAGGAATGTCACCCACAACGTTACTATCTGATTATTTGTTTACAACTTATTAGAGCAAAGGAATGCACCCATGAATTCGCCGAATTTTGCTTGATCTCTGCTTGCTGATATGTTTGTTTCCCTCACAGAATTAGAAAGACGGGAGAAATTTTGACACATATTCGCACTTTAAAGATGTATGGGTGGGAGCATCTTTTCTCTAGCTGGGTGATGGAGACGAGATCCTCAGAAGTGAAGCATTTAGCTGTATGTCACTTTTACCTCTCTTCTTCTGAGGTCTAAGACTAATGCAACATATGAGAATATTATCGTTAGTTGTGTTTGTCTTCTCTTGTCAGACACGGAAATATTTGGATGCATGGTGTGTTTTCTTTTGGGCTACAACACCAACCCTCTTCTCTTTGTTTACTTTTGGACTTTTTAGCTTGATGGGGCATCACCTTGATGCTGCAACGGTATTGTTATCATATCTCATTACATATATTGATTAAAACATCTTCTATTTCTTTTATCCTATCTGTTTTTCTGTTTGCTGCATTTGCTAGCAACTGTCTGTAGCTACAGAGAGTATTGATTTTTCTGAGAATGATTATTGCAGGTTTTCACTTGCCTTGCTTTGTTTAATAATTTAATTTCACCTTTGAATTCCTTCCCATGGGTCATCAATGGACTGATAGATGTGAGTTTGTGCTTGTCCAATTTTTCTAGAGTTATGCTTGTGCTTTGGTATTTTATGCACATTATTCACCAGATGGTAATTGCCAATAGCTTTATTTGAACTGTAAACCAGGCCTTTATATCAATCAGGAGATTGAGTAGGTTTCTCTGCTGTTCAGAGTACAAACATGAGCAAGACTTTACAGTTGATTTTCTTTCTCCAAATTACCGGTCCAACTTTACATCTGATGATACGGCTGTTACAGTGCATGATGCATGCTGTGCTTGGTCAAGCAGTGATGAACAGCAACAAAATCTTGTGTTAAGCAATGTGACATTTACTGTTACAAAGGGATCATTTGTCGTAATAATTGGAGAGGTCAAAGTTCAACTCTTTGCCTGAAGTTTTTTTAATGTTTAAATGTTTCCTTTGAGTTCGTTAGGTGTGATAGGAACATAAATATGGTTTAATTTATTATCAAACTGTATGTGAGATAATAATTTTTGCAGTGCCTTGTCATACGGGTTAACAACTATGCTTGTTCACAGCTTCACCTTGATCGTAATGTTAATAACCTTTTCAATATCATGTCAGTCCTGAGTTGAAAAGCTACATGTAAATGTATTTACGTGGCCACCTGTTTAGAACTAGGCGAATTCAACATTTATCATAAACAATCCAATAGGATGGAGGATTCCTTTTCAGCTTGCCCTCTCTTGTGCCCTTTCATGGCACCCTTTCTAACATAATCTAGGCAGGTTGGTTCAGGTAAATCATCCTTATTGGGTGCAATACTGGGAGAAATGCGGTTCATCCGTGGATTGGTTCGCTCAAGTGGATCTCAAGCATATGTGCCACAGGTTTCCCAACATCACCTTTGTGAGGATTGCATAGTTGACAGTGATACCTTTCTGATGGCCTTCGTTTAAATTGCAGGTTCCTTGGATACTTTCAGGAACAATACGTGAAAATATTTTATTTGGGAAGAACTATGACTCAGAAAGGTATATAGTGCTGAAAAACTTGTAATGTGCTTCTTGTTCATTTACAAGCTGTTCACTTTTGTCTGCAAATTCCATTGAGAAGGAATAGAAAGTTATTGTTCCAATTGACAATTGTGGCCTGATTTCTCAGAGCTTGGATGTTCTCATGCTTCCCAACTTAGGTTTTTAGCCTTTTTGTGTGTTTCTTTACTTGTCAGATATTTGGATACTATAGAGGCTTGCGCACTGGATGTTGACATTTCATTGATGGCTGGAGGAGACATGGCTTACATTGGTGAGAAAGGAGTCAACTTATCTGGAGGACAGAGAGCTCGCCTTGCTCTAGCAAGGTTACACACACTCCATGCTTAATTTTTGTATCTTTCGGCTTGAATCAGCTCAAATTTTCTGTCTGTGTGCTTGGTTTCTGCTGCATTAGTTTTTTCCGTCCAACTTCTTTTGTTGCTTTTCTGCTTCTGTTTGAACAGACTCGGAGCATATCTTGTTGTATATATCTCCTCGTGCTTTCATATTTTATTAGCTGAAACTAAAGATGATGTGTGGCAGGGCCATTTATCAGGAATCAGATGTATATATGCTTGATGATGTCCTCAGTGCAGTTGATGCAGAGGTTGCTAGATGCATTTTACATAATGCTATACTGGGTCCACTTTTGAATCAGAAGACACGTGTTCTTTGCACCCATAGCATACAGGTAGTTTTATGGGTTCTTTTATTGGACATCCACTTTACTTTGAAGACATTGATGTCAAATTTATTCCCTGAAAATCATTTGCGACTTGTTTTTGTGTCACTTGTTTCCAGATTGGTCAAGTGGAAAGCACGAAAAACATTTTTCTGTGCAAAGGAAAATTTATTCTTACTAGTTAGCAATGGTCAACTGTTGCAGGCAATATCTATTGCTGATATGATAGTAGTGATGGACAAAGGACATGTGAAGTGGATCGGAAGTCCAACTGATTTGGCTGTTTCATCATATTCAACATTCTCTCCTCAAAATGAATTTGATGCATTATCTCGCATCCAAGGACAAGAGCTCAAAATAAATGCTTCTGTTAAAAGCAGCAAAAGTTCCCCTGTGGATAATGATTCTATATGTGTTTCACAGGAAGTGCAAGAGATTGTTGAAGTTGAACAGAGGAAAGAGGGCAGAGTTGAATTTTCTGTATACAAGTAAATATTCCATTTAATATCTCATAGATAGAATAGATTCAATTTTATGATCAACTTTTTTTCCATACCCTTTCTAGTTAACAGAAAAATTTTCCCTGAACTTCTCATATTAAAAGTAAAAGTGTTCACAAGTTTGTTCCTTGGTGGCAGAAATTATGCGAAATTCTCTGGCTGGTTTATCACAGCTGTAATATGCCTTTCAGCTATTCTCATGCAAGCTTCTCGTAATGGCAATGACTTATGGCTGTCATATTGGGTTGATACAGTGGGAAACAGTCGGGGAGGCTTTTCCACATCCTTCTTTCTGGTAATTCAGTTTCCTGTATGTGGTGGTTCTTTCCCTGGATCTTACCCATGATTTTCTGGAATGTTTTCTTGTCATTGGCCACCATGTACTTCTGAATTTTTCTTATTGATAGATATCAACGTGAGGAATGATTCTAGCAGCTGACTGCTGGTAAAATGGACAACAATCAATACAGTGGAGACTTGACACCTTAAGTTCTTCACAAAAATAGACAACAAAGTTCAACTTGTTTATTTTATCTATGCAAGAAAATTACATGTTGGCATTCTATTAAATCTCTAATTTGGTCACTCAAGCATATGCAAGGATCGCTAGAGACTAAAAAATTAGAAAGTTGTTGTTGTCCTTTGTGCCTATCATTCTAGTTGCGAAAGTTTATTTAGAACACTTCATCAGTATTCAAAATATTCTGTATTACCTGATGTAATGGCTAACACATTTTTTATGAACTAAGCTTCGTTGCAATTTTCCCCTAGACCATCTTTCAGTGTGGTACCTGTTTTGTTATTCGGTGATCATAGATGGGAAAGGAACAGTAAGGAAGCTTGTTATTGGGAGTTTGCTTTCTATATTGACTTGGAACTGATGATACAGGTTGTACTATGCATCTTTTGCATTGTAAATTCATCTCTTACACTAGTGAGGGCTTTTTCGTTCGCATTTGGTGGATTACATGCTGCAGTTCAGGTGCACAATACACTTCTTAAGAAGCTTCTTGATGCACCTGTACGGTTCTTTGATCAAACGCCTGCAGGAAGAATACTTAACAGGTTAGAATAAGATCCTTTCTTAATGAATATATCAATACTGTTTATCTACTAAACTATATTGAGTGTATACATTGTAGGTTGTCCTCTGATCTCTATACAATAGATGATTCACTTCCATTCATTCTAAATATTCTCCTAGCCAATTTTGTTGGTCTGTTGGGAATAGCAATAGTTTTGTCATACGCACAGGTGATCACCAACTTCTTTTTTTGGTTTTACAGTCAAATTTTCTGCTGATAGAAAAAGTGTTTTAAACGGGAATATATGTGCAGGTTGCCTTCTTGCTTTTATTGTTGCCATTTTGGTTTATTTACAGCAAGTTGCAGGTACACGTTTGATTTTGATATAGCTTGTGTCTCAATTTCAATTAGGAATGCACAAAATAATTGTGCTTTAGAATTTCAATTAGTATTGTTCTCATATCTTTGAGATTGGTAAAATGTAGGGTTTTCACATGTACACGTGTATATTAAAATTTTTTTGAGGGTTCCATCACACGTTGATTGAATATGGAATAAGAATTCATTTAATCTGAATGGCTAAATTTAAGTTAGTAGGATTTGGGTGGATAGGATGTCCTTGTGATGCCAAAGAAGAATACTTTCTAATATAAAATTATGTTCTAGATATAAGGTTACCGCTACAGCTGTTGTCTTCCTCAAATTGCTTTATCAGTAGTTATGTCGTCGTGAAACTTGATGAAAGGGATAAAACCTGCGTGGAAAACAAAGATGCAGCAGTTCTTTTGACAATTTTCCCCAATTTATTTGTATCAAAATTGTGAGATTTTGTTAGTAATGCTCTTTTTTCTTTTACACATTCGCAATGGGGTTAACTATTTGAGCTCTGAAGCTCTACTTAGCCAGAAGTTCTTCAGTTCTTCTACAGATCAACCTCGAGGGAACTGCGAAGGCTGGACAGTGTTTCTCGCTCTCCTATATATGCAACCTTCACAGAAACACTTGATGGATCATCCACAATAAGGGCATTTAGATCTGAGGTAGCTATTTGTAAATTACATCATATGTTATAATGAAATGTTAAGAATGGTTGTCTGTATTTTTGTGCCCTATTAGATATTTGTTCTAATAGCTGCCATGTCATGTCTACTCCTGCTGTCATGCTTTTAACCATTATGACTGTGAAAATAAATTAGAACAAAGTGAGATTTTTTATATTGCAGAAGTCTTTCTTTTTGTCTTAATAGTAATTAATTATAATAGCTTTATAACTTAATTATTACTGATAAAAATATAATTACGCAAGAAGTTTGGGGGAGTTGACTAGTGCTGGTTGTGCACAGGACTATTTCTTGGCCAAGTTCACTGAGCTTGTGGCCCTTTATCAACGAACTTCTTACTCAGAAACCATAGCAAGTTTGTGGCTGTCCCTGCGTCTCCAGGTATGGGACTTGCTTTGCAACTAAAAGACTAAGATGGCAGTTTGCATATCTTCTAGTTTATCAGCTGACGAGTGATATTTTTCAGTTGTTAGCAGCATTTGTCATTTCATTTGTTGCTGTGCTGGCTGTTGTGGGATCCCACGGTTACCTGCCTATTAGTTTTGGAACTCCTGGACTGGTACTGTCTTTGAAATCTTTTGTTTATAGCCTATAATATTTTAGTTTTTAGTTTCAGATATATGGTGTTGAAGAAGTAATTTTATATTAATTTCAGTTATTTAATCTGAGTAATGAGTTTGAGGTTTATTTGCTTTTGTAGGTTGGTTTAGCTCTTTCATATGCAGCTCCAATTGTGTCACTGTTAGGAAGTTTTTTAACAAGTTTTACTGAAACTGAGAAGGAAATGGTTTCTGTTGAGAGAGCTCTTCAGGTATCAAGATAGACTATGTTTCTCTTTTGTAGTCTCTATGAATTACTTATATTCTCAACTTTGTGTAGTATATGGAAATTCCCCAAGAAGAGCTTGAAGGATTTCAATCATTAAATCCTTATTGGCCATTTCAAGGACACATCGAGTTCCAGAACGTTACAATGAGATATATGCCATCTTTACCACCTGCTCTACATGGTGTGACGTTTACCGTTTCAGGAGGAACACAGGTCTGTGCACACATGCACCTATTGTTGTCTGCACTCTTTTTTGGAGTGGAAGCTTTTCAATAATAAAGCTCATGTTATTCAATTAGGTTGGGATTGTTGGAAGAACAGGAGCTGGAAAATCCAGCATCTTGAATGCCCTTTTCCGCCTTACTCCATTAAGCGATGGTTGTATTCTGGTAGATGGTGTAAACATAATAGATATCCCCGTGAGAGATCTACGTGCACGCTTTTCTGTTGTACCCCAGAGCCCATTCTTATTTGAAGGTTCATTAAGGTACGCTTCTACAATGTAATTTGTTGCTCATTTTTCCAGGTACTTATGTTATCTGACGCCACACCTTTTTCTTTTTTGTCTTAAGCTTGAATTTTCTGTTTGAAACCACTAAACATGTTGAAATAGTTTTCGAAATTTTTCTGTGTCAATTTTTCAGGGATAACCTAGATCCTCTCCAGATGAGTGATGACTTGAAAATTTGGAATATCCTGGAGAAGTGCCACGTTAAGGAGGAAGTAGAAATGGCAGGTGGACTGGATGCTCATGTGAAGGGGTCTGGATCATCATTTTCTGTTGGGCAAAGGCAGCTTCTATGCCTTGCGCGTGCTCTTCTTAAATCTTCAAAGGTAAATTATCATTGCATACCATAAGAGTTCAAGATTAAGAGCTCTGACAATACTCAACTCAATTAAGTCCTAATTTCAACTCAACCAAGGCTATATTTCCATTCTCCATAGTTCTGGGTCATACTTTCATCCAAATTTAAGATAATTAGATCCGATTGCATAACTTCTTTGTAAGTCCAACTCTACCTCTTTTACTCCTCTATTTGTACATTGTAATCCTATCTACTTTTCTAACTAATGCATCTAGTTGTCTATTATTTATACAACGAAATCATCTTAATGTTCCCTCTGAATTTATTCTCAATGCGTGCCACCCTAACTTTTCTCTAGTATATTTTTTCCAAATTCTATCCATTCTTATGTGTCCAAGCATTCTTGTTAGATTTTCATTTCAACCACTCAGTTTCAAGTTTTTCGTGTCTTCATTGTCTAATATTCACCACTATAAATTATCTTAGAGCATATAGTTGTATGGTAAAACTAGTTTTTCAAATAGAAAATACCAGCTTGTATTTTTTTTTTTTTGTGCCAAATGAGATGTAAGAAAGAATGTGCTATGACACAGAAAATTGAGAACAAAGAAAGAGTGGATTAAAGAACTAGAAGACCATGGAAAAGTGCAGCCCTATTGGTTGGATGTGCATGTGGTTTGATTCATAATGGTGATCATTAACAGATTGTATATTTTCAGGTACTCTGTTTGGATGAATGCACAGCGAATGTTGACACTCAAACAGCTTCAGTACTACAAAGTGCAATATGTACTGAATGTGAAGGCGTAACTGTGATCACGATTGCTCATCGCATTTCCACTGTCATGAATATGGATAACATACTTGTTCTAGACCATGGGAATGTGGTATGCACATTTTCTGATTTCATCCTTTTCTTAGAGAAGTTTTCCTTCCATTTCTCTATCACTAGCTTAGTCATCTCTTCCGAAGAAAGACGAAAAAATTATTGAAAAGTACTATTGTTGGCTATATAATTGCGCATAAAATTGTTTTAGAGTAATGTGCTAGTTGCAGACATTAATACAACTCCTGCAACTGAAGGGATAATGAATTAAAATGGTGGAACACCGTTTCTTATCCATTAAACCAATGCTGGAACTCGATTATTTTTTAAAATACTTTACTAGTCGGCATATTCTTACTCATAATTGTTCAATAAGTTCCATTGCTACTCAGATTGCTAGAAGAGCTGATTAGTCGTTTTCCTGTTTGTGTAGATTGAGCAAGGTAACCCACAGGCTCTTGTACAGGACGAGCTCTCAAGATTTTCAAGTTTTGCGAAAGCCTCAACCATGTGATTACCTAACTACTAGCCTGGATTAGTACTAGAATCCAATACACGTCTTCAATCAACCACCAACCGGTCGGTGACCAGTGAGCAATACTCTGTCAGGACTGTTCTGCTAATATTGCCATTTACTTACCTCGAGAGATGGCTTAACGTGGGAGTCATGGTCCCAAAGCTCGTAGGTTATATTATTACTCTACGGATGGGCCTGGTCTATCATAACGAAGAAGATAAAAGCGTCATGGTAATAATGGACTAATTTATGATGGGAAAGTTTCTTGCCTCAGCTATCATATAAATATATGGATGTTTTAAACTTTCAACTATGAGATTGAAATACTATATAGAAATAATTTTATTTAATTTCAGTTAATTTATCTATAAATAATTGTTCACTTTACTTAAAATGATTTTTGTTATTTTGATATTATTTATTCTCAATTAATACTTCAAATGTAATATTCTGATACTTAATAATAGCTTGAAGGTAAGAGTTCCTTGGTAAAACATTAAAAAAAAAAAAGCATAATTAAAAGTGGACGAAGCGAGTATGTTACATTGAACTCTTATTTCAAAGAGAAATACATTATTAGAAAAGGTACATTGGTAGTTGAGAAATGTGGTTCTGTGATGGTTTAAACCCACTTCTTGCTTTTACCATTAGTGTCATGTACAATAGATGCCCGGTTGTGAGGAAAACATGTGGGAGAACTGGAATTTGGAAAAGAAGGAAAGAATGGAGAAGAAACATGAAACCAGAAACTGTAATTGAAAGGGTCTTTCTCTTCTACGCCAGAGCCAAAGACAAGTCTAAAATTTGCATTGCCTGTCTGATGTCTCCAACATCAATGTCTTTCAGCTTTCCGGTCTTAGAAGACACAATTGCACATTTCTTTTCCTCTGCATCAGGAATAAACATTTTTCCTTTCTCTGCTGATCCAAACAGGCCAATGCTGCAAAAATATGTCATCATGGGTACTGATAAGGGCGCCTGGGAGACAACTAAATTACTCGTACTGAATGGATTTTGATGTTTGCATGCTTGAAGGAGAAGAATATGGAACATTGTTCTGAAGAATGAAATCACCTTGGTTTCTGTCGTGCATGTGCAAGTTGGATTGCTGCTGTATTTGTAGCTATTACACCGGCAGAGTCGTTGATCAGAGCTGCCAGCTGAAACCAGAAGCAAAGCCATTAACGGATGCAAACTTTTAGATTTACAATAATGACTACCTGAATTGCACGGATACGGACACAAATATCACCCCACTTTGGCACATTTTTTGAAATATTCAACACGTGATCTAGAGTTTTCAAGAAGTGTCAGGATGTACGTGTGTCTGATATGAAAAAGACATTCATTTTTGAAGAACTATTCAGATGAGTCCTAGAAGCTTTATTTCGATTATCAGAAAAAATGATCGGAGACTGGTTTCTACCTGTCCAGGAGTAGTGATGAAGACAATACTGGTGTCGTCTCCAACTATTTCTTCTACGTTTTCTCGTTCTTTTTCATGTGGAATGACAAAAACTGGCTTAAATTCCCTGCTTCCGACATAAGAAAATCATCAAATTTGTATGAATCCACGTCAGAAACCTTCAAAAGGGTGAATTTCGCCTTACCTGATACGCTCAGTTATTTCCGCCCATATTTCAAGAGGCAGCAAGCAATCCGCGTCTCCCTTGGACTGCATTGAGGCCTTTGAATCAGATTCTATCCCATGAATTACAATATACTTTCCTTTCTCAGCACCTGCTGCTCTATATTTTGCCTCTACAAACTCTTTCAGCTTTCTTGAAATTGCTACTCTTAGAGGAGGAACAGGCTGCCTTGGCACACTTCTGAAAGGTCTTCCCAACCAATCAACCATCTGGTGATACCTGAAGCAACAATGCCTACATAAAACTTCTGTAATCGGAACAAACGAATCTTCTCATTTACCTAGCAGTACAAGTATCAGGAACTAACATATGATATCCTCCTTCAGAAAGATTCATACTATCAGGAACAAATGTTTCTGATAGAAGTATTCCTGCTCCTGCTGAATTTACATTTGGATAAACGTAGCTGACTCTATCGCGAGCCGATGTCATAAACAAGAATGCTGCATGTCCAAGCCCTGCCAGTTTGGTTGACAATACCAAGTCATAGTATCTATTCTGCAAACAGAAGGAAATAACACTCCTTTACAAACCAGCCAAAACCTGAACAAGCCTGGAAGTTAAAGAGCTTCTATCAGAATGCATCTCTGAACTGAAAATTTAAGAAATCAAGGCTAACCTTGAGAACTCCAAGCATGTCAACATACTCTGCAGGTTCAGGCCAGTCATCGTCAGGATCATAATCATTAGCCCATCTGACATTTTTGTTCAACTCGTAAGTCTGTTTTCCTCTTGGTGATGCTAGGATATCAATTTGGACACCAGGATACCTTAAAACAAAGATAAGAGCAGAAACATTGTAACACTTCAAATGACGGATAATTTTAGAGCTCTTAATGCACCATGTCTGTACATAGATAAATGAGCCAAACTTTTCAGGGCTCATTATAACTTGATTGAATAAAAATTTGTCCAAGTTCGTCTACTGATCCACAGTTGACAATAATAGCATAACTCAAGTTAGAGAATGCTTAACTCGATTAGGTTAATGAATAGATTGAATGACTTGGCTCATTTACTACCCTATGATATATACTTTGATGCATCACCTGTCCTTGATCAACTGAATGGCAGGAAAGAAGAGCAAGTTCTCATAAACACCACCAGAAACGACACAGCAACACCTCCTGACATCACCTCTAATTTTCAAAGGCAAAGAAGCGATCTCCACATTATAACCCATTGGGAACTTGAGGAATCCGTAAGGATTATCAGGATTATCAGGAGGTCTAGGATCTTCCTCTTGCTTGCCATCTGAAAACAATTCGCCATATTCCATTTCAGGGTCTTCACCATCATCAAAAGGGTCAAGCCATTGGTTCTTTTTCTTTGCAAGAGTGATGGTAAAACAAGTGGCAGGTTTTCTTCTGCTGTGGTGGTGGTCTGGCGACAATGGGTTCAGGATTGATGGCTTGGAGAAGGAAGAAGGAGATGGGGAAGTTGGGTTTGGCACTAAAGGAGTAAAGGTCTTGGGTATCAGAGAAGTTAAAGCCATTAAAACTTGGAAGATAGGCTTTTTGGTGGTTCTGATTAGTGCAGATGGTCTAAGAAGAAGCTTGGGATTCCAATGGGTGGAAGAAGCTGCTTGGATAAGTGGGTCCACATTTCCCAACTTTTTGGCACTTTTTTTAATATTATATTGTCAATTATCTTATTAAGAACATTTGATTATATAATTTTCATGTCGAAAATTATATTATTATATTTAACTTTAATTATTATTTAAAATATGAAACAAAAATATCATTATTTTAATATTTCCTTTGATTTTAAAACATTTTTTTACTTTATTTTAAATATTATTAGATCTTAACAAGTGATTTGCACAAATGGCTAGATATAAATTAATTTTAAATTATTAAAAGAAAAAATTGCTAATCATTTTAATTAGTAATCACTAGTGGTAAATTTATTAATAATATAATAATATATATTAATTTTTATTAAATATTAGACTCCCTATTTATAAAATTAGAGCTGACATTCATCATATTAACGACTAAAAAGACAGTCTCCTTTATAATGAGTTATATGTCCCAAGGGATAACGTGATTATGATTTTTATAACCATCAATTACTACCAAGGAGTAAGATATGTTATATGGTTTGCAAATGGGACTGCATCCCTCGGGGCCATAGCCTTGTCAACCAACAGTGACGTACATCAAATTCTACAAACTCGATCACTGAGAATTGCTTCAGTTTCATCTCGGAAGATAACTGCTAAATATTCTGAGCGATCTTAACGATTGAAAGCAGCATCCGCATTCGCTTTCTATCTGTCCATGAGTGGGGGGAGAACGACATTAACCTTGGGTTCAACATTCCTTCATGACTATAACTTTGATCTTCAGCCAAAAGGTTCCTGATCCCTGAAAATAAAACTTGTTGCCTGCCTTCCAGATTGTCACCAGATGTACGCGACTTGTATGAGAATTTCCTGGTAATTTGCGTCAGCAGATTATTATACAACTTCAGAAGGATACTAAGAGGTTTAAACCTTTACACAACTGCCAAAAGAGCTCAGCCAGTGACATGCAAGTTACCAATTATAAAAACAGATCTATAATGTCAATAACAATTCTTAATTAAAGATTAAAGATTTTGAATTTAAATCTTGAAAATGAAATGATATATATTAAAAAAGTATGTTTATATTTTAATATTTGCAAGTTATATGATAACATGTATGTTTCTAATTAATAGTTTAATCTATGATTTATTAATAAGATTCTTCTATTTAGTAACATGTTAGAATGGTGTAGCTTTAAGAGCAACAAGAATATGTATTTAAATAAGGTAAAAGTTATTAAGAATCTAATACCCTCAAAATCTAAGTAATTTCCCGTAAAAGTTCGTCCACAGAGGATGTTAGAAAAATGGTGCATAGTAATTGAAAGATACTTTCATGCAACGAATCAGCCTCTATACTTTAGAATGTATAGGTGAAGTTCTTTGCTTGTAGACAGAACCCATCAGAGTCGGTAAATTCTTATGCATGACAAAGTTTCACTTTCATGAATCTTAACTTTTTCTAGTTTTTCCTTGTTCTTGTTTCCTCCCAGGCTTTATGCATTCATGCATGGATTCTGAACCAAGTGAACATATAAAATTTCCTCTTGACTACTTCCTTCGTTTGATCTTTTTTTTTATGGATCACGGCAGAAAAATACATATAAAATTCCTGCAGGTGCCTGGAAAGTGATTCCGGTGAATCTGAATCAATTCCAGGTAACAGGATTTGAGGGAACTTAGAGCAGGATCCTGCTCAACTTGGAAGACCATATAAAAATAAGTATTATGAACAGTTGATTGACAAGTTTCCAGGATTGATTGCTTAACTTTTCCAGGTTCTTGACCCAGTGATTGCATAAAGGAGCTTAACAAGTCAAAAATCAGCAGGTTTTATTTGACTAAAGACACCTACCTATAATTTTCCAAATTCTTAAAAGTCTTGCCAATCTCAACGACTAATCCAAGTCTGTCTGAAACAAAAATAAAAGATTGGGGGAATATTTTACTTTCTGCATAAGTGCCTGCATGGCACAAATGCTTAATAGTATTCATTATTGAAGCAGACATGCCCACATATTTGGATGTCTTGCCTTATGCCTTTTTGAATTGTTCTGGAAAAGGGTCATTTCTCGGCTATTTTATAACGGATTCATATTTTTATATATAAATTAAATAAATCAATCAATGGTGATTGAACTGTTTTATTTTTCTTTTGTACGCTTTGTTTATTTATATGAACAAAAGAAAAGTTCTGTCGAGTGGTCCAATAAGAAATCAATTTAAGGAGTTAGTCATTCGGCCAACTAAACTCCTTCCAGTCAATTTTGGACAGCTATTTTGGTGACCAAATAGCATCCTTACATTCATCAACTTGTAGCTTACTCTCTTGCAGTTACTTTATCTAATTATTTGGCTACTTGATCCAGACACCCTATCTAAAATTTTTGGTTTTTGGGTTGAATTATTATTTAATATAATGTATGATATCAAATTTTTTATAATTTAAATATTCAAAATTCAATATAATTCATGCTTCAAATTCCACACATATTTATATTTATAGCGAACATTAAAGAAGATGAGATAAATTCCAAATGGTATCAACTCAACCCCAAATCTAAAGGTGTTGTAAAATTTTGAGGTTGAATTCTCCATTTGATCATTTCCAATGACAAAATGTTCCTCCTCTGAAGGATTCTTTTCCATGATGTTGTATTTACAGCTAGATCCAATTTTCTAAAATGACTTGTCGAAAATTACACAATCCTTAATAACTCAAAAAGGTTCACTCTGAGTTGGAATTCATGGAAAATTCACTACTTGTCTCTGTGCTGCAACATTTTCCCTGAGATGGCAGCTGCCAATGCTGCTGTGAAATTCGGATCTTTTGTCAACGACGAGGCCATCTGTTCTACCAAGAACTGCTTCATTTCAGGATTTTCCATTCTTGGTTTTGAACTTGTGGGATCATTACTGGACTTGGATTTGGTCAGATCTACTGTAATGGTTGGTCCTGATGATCCAACCGTGGCTGAGGTCGAGCAGGGTATTGAACCAATTGTCAGGCCTCGGCTTGCTCCTGATGCTGCCTCCATTCGTGATGGATTTGGATGATTATGTTCTCCTTCGTATGTTGCTACCAGAATTGATTGGTCCTCAATGCTTCTTTGAACCTGAAATAAGCCAACCAGGAGTGATCAAAAACCGTATATCAAATAAGAAGTCTGGAATTTGAACATTGAAAATTAAATAATCTATATTAAAAGTATCCGTTCCATATGGATTCTTCACTACTCAAACTGGTAATGATTTTGGTAAATATACCTTCTTTTTGACAGGGCAGCTAGGAGCAAAAGAGCATCTGAAATAAGCTCTAGGAGAAGGATTATCTCTGGTGACCTTTTGGCCATACTTCCTCCATTGATATCCATCTTTCACAATCTGAAAACAACGATTTGTTTTATGCAATTAGTATAAGTTGGTAACATAAAATATCAAATAATATCCTCCTCTCCGATCAAATTCTTAGCAAAGAAGATTCATTGACTTACAAGGCTCGTGTCGGATGCTACTGTCTTGACATGAACTTTAGAAATCTTCGCCTTGGCAACTTCTTCTCTTTGTTTCTTGCATGATTCTTCATCAGTTGAGCAACTTTCAGAATTCCCATTCATTCCAATGGCGAAGTCATTGTTATTATTATTGTTGTTGTTGCTACTTTCGGACTTTCTTTTCCTGGAACAAGGGCTAAGCTCCTTGTCGCCATTTTTGCTCATATAATCTGTCAACTGGTTTCTCAGAGCATTGTAGTTTTCACACATCACAGTTAACATTTCAGTCAGTTTCTTATTTTCTTCACTCACCCTCTTCAATTCTTCCATTAAAGCTCCACTCTGAAACAACATTAACATCCCGAGAAAACAGTTAACAACTGTAATTCAATCATTTCAAGAAATATTAACCAGTTAATGAAAAACTAACCTCTTCTTTAACAGAAAGCTTCTTTTCAAACTCTACAAAATTGCTTTGAACTTGTTTGGCCATGCCTAACCTTTCATGAACATGATCATCTTTACGACGTCGAGAATTAAGATTAAGATCCAAACTAGTGTCAACCCATGAAGCAGAATAATCCATGCTATATTTTCACCAAAAAATCAAGCAACCTTAGAAACCAACAACCAAGAAACAACAATTTATATCCTTCTTCTTCCAAGAATTGATGGCCAGCTGCAAGTAATGACAAACCCAGAAAGCTAAAAACACACAAAATCAACAGAGAGAGAGAAAGAACCACCCAAAGCTCAAGGCTTTACTCGTTTTTGAAGGAAACTGTGAGGAAAGAGGGAAATGCTTAGTTTTATATATATAGGGAAAACAATTGAAAAGGTTCGAGAGATGGATGTCGGTTGTGGACAGCCCCTTTTTTGTTTTTGTCAAAAGTCAAGCGCCAACCATTTTAAGGTCAATCAAGATCTAATTCAGAATTATTTTAAATACTACCCATATCCTTTGTATCTAAAGGTTAAGCTCTTGCACGAACGAACAAACACCCAAGGTTTATGTTCTTCACATATATGTCTAATCCATCTCCGGTCAATTCATTTATTTCTAATAATTTAGACTCATTTTGCATTTGACGGTTTGTTTTATATTATTTCAATACTTAATGTTTGTGGTTTTAAATATTTAATTTCAATATTTTATATAGATTTTTAAATATATGATTATGATTCATCATCATAAAAATACAAGATAATTAGTAATGATCTTATTTAATAATCATCTTTTCAATCTAGCATAAAAAAATTTCTAACATGTTTTATCCTCATTTATATATTTTTCAAGAAAACCTCTAAAAAAATCATACATTTTATAATTATTATAAATTAAGTAATTTTAATTTTAAATTTTTTTATATAATAAACATGAAAAAGATAGATATATCTTGTTAATACATATAATATATCTATAAAAAATTTTAAAAATCTTATAATAAATAAATTCAACCAATAACATTAAGTATGTGTTCGGTAAAGATTTTATATTAGCTTTTAAATTAGCTTTTAGATTTTAAGATACCTTTTAGTATTTTTTAGGTGTTTGGTATTAGCTTCTAAAAAAACTTTTAGATTTTCAAATGACTTTTAAAATAACGTTTGAAAAAGCTATTAGAAATAACTTTTACATCAAACGCTGTTTAAAATGACCTACTACTACTAATCTTTTAATTATTTTTCATTCTCACATAAGTTATATTTTTATATATAATACTCTTTTGGTAATTTCATATTCTAACAGCTAATATAAAAGTTAAAAATGATACCAAACACTCAAATGTAACAGCTAACCTAACAACTCTATAAAAAAAATATTAAAATAGATTTTTAATTTTTTTACCTGAATAGGATGAAATTAAATAATATGATTTATTAAAATCTTTGGTTTGAAGTATAAACTTGAACGTTGACCAAAAATACTTGGTTTAGATTGATTGTTCTAATGCGCATGGTGTGGTTTCTCGGCTGTCTCAAGATCCAATACATTCACGTTGTCAATATATTATTATTATTATTATTATTATTATTATATGATGAAAATGTGCATTGAATTTGTTGTAATAGTTAAACCAATAAATATTAGAAAGTTAGTCATAATATAATATTCAACGTAGTTTAACAATTCTCCAAGGCGTTGTATTATTCTGTGGAGCTGCTCAATTCAGGTTCTTTCTTTTTCATCTTCGTACAACAGAAGGCCCACATGGAGGCCGGAATCGTTATATAATTTTATTATTATTTTATTTAAAATAGATTAATGGATTAAACTCATCATCATCATAATATATAATATATAATATACGGTACAAACAGATCTTATAATAAATTTAAATTAATTTAGTGATATAGGTGGGTGAAATTGTTGTAACGATTAGAGATTTAAAATCATAAAATCAGATCAGGAAGTTAGAAGGGTAAGGAAAAGGGGGGCAAGTGGGGATGAATAAATTAAAACAAAGGGGGAGGTGTGATGCACATCCTTTGCCTACTACTACTACTTGTCTAAGTCCATGGTCATGACATACATTCATCTTTATCAATTTTTTAAGCAGGATAATCTCTTGTTCCGTTGAAAATCTTCAGAAAATTCCTATAAATTAAAAATCTTTGGCCTGGCCTACAACCTCGATTCATGTCAAACTTGGTTGGCTAATTCGAGGTTAAATGGATGTGGAAACTAATACATTATAATTATCTACCCTACACCTTCCCCATGTATTATTTATTTATTATTTAATGTTTCCAAAATCCATTCATCTGTTCTCTATGTGAATATCATTAATATTTTAATTTAATTAATTAATCTAATAAATATATTTTACTTTAAAGTCATAACTAATATATATATATATATATATATATATATATATAATTTTTAATATAAAAAATTTTTACTTTAAATTTAGATCAATCAATTATGCGATAGTTCCAATTAAATATGATTTATCACACGTGCAGTCCTGTGGATCAAGGCAACATTATAATTGACTTGGGATAATGAGCTTAGCAAAATAAATCCGATAATTATTTTTATTGTATGTTGAACCAACTTGCACGATTTCCACATGTTGCTGTAAGTAACAACTATTAAGTATTATTTCTTTCTCCAATATTAAAATTATTTCCAAAATAGTTAAATTATGTCGTTTAAAAATTAATATATATTTTGATAAAATTTTTGATCATTTGATAAAAAAAAATTAGCATAAATGGATCAAAATTAATTAATTAATTAAAAATACGAAACTACGAACCGGGTTAAAATGGATTCATGGTCAATAAAAACGTTGAGAAAAAGAATTATTGGATAGGGCGGTGAGGGGTGGGGTCTACGTCACCAATAATGTCATGACGTTTGCGTACCAAAAAGATCCCACCGTTCTTCCCAAAGTCAGTCGTCTACCGGATCTCTTCTCGAGACCTACCCTGTGCGGTGGTGACCCCCAATTGACTATATGGATAAAATTAATTTATCCGTACGGGTGTAGTCGAGTTAGTACTCGGATGTGATATTGGTATCAAATGATCCATGGTTCAAGTCTTGGTAACCGCAATATGGGAGTTACATCCTCTGGGTGGGTTCCTTGTGGGTACCAAGACCTCGAATCCCCATCTAGAAGGTTGCTGGGTATTATAATTTATCTCCTTCACAGTCCTGTCGGATCGAAATATGTACCCTAGGGATGAGGGACATCACCTTTTTGATAACAAATGAATAAAATTAATTTGGTGGGTCAGTCCAGTGAGAACCCGAAAATTGAAATTCCAATATTTTCTCATTCATGCATTAATAATAATAATAATTAGTATGGTCTGGGGTTTGGATTGATTGTTTGCATTTATTATATATATATATATATATAAGTTTTGATCATCGGTTAATGTAGTGATGTTTCGTTGTCTGATCATAAAGAAGTTGGAAAAATAAAAAAGTGCATAAGATTCTGTATTAATTAGTAAAAGATTTCATTGGAAAATTATTACTTAATGACTGGAATAATTCAAAATACTTGGTCTTACTTCCAAACCACATGTTCATGACTAATCCTTTTAACGAACTTTGTCTTTCCATGACTTTCAATTTCCTATATACCACCATATTATATTATTTATTTCTTAGCATTTTAATTCTCCAAATTAAATTAATTTTAGTATAAAAATCCCACCAAACATATAAAATTCTATACAATTTTTTATTAAAAAAAATTATAAAATTTGAAATAAACTAATCAAATTGAATTTGATTTAATTTATAAAATTATAAATTTTGATTATTATGCAAAGTCAGTACAAGAAAATTATTCATAACATGTAACTTTCAATATAATTCAAATATACAACTTGAAATTTAAGAAATATTATAATGGATTGTATTTATTATGTTATTTTACATGATTCAAAAAGTATTTCAGGATTATTTATATATGTCTGGTCGGTCTGAGAACTAAAAATTCAACCTGAATTGACAATTGCAGCACCAAATGTGCAGTGCAGTGATTCGGATCGGAAAAATGAGTTTCATGTGAATAAATTGGAAAGAAGAAGACAAGACGCAAATGTATTAGATTGTCGTCGACATCGCATGTCGGCCCCATTGCAAAGCCAAGCCAGCTCACTTCTATTATCAAATTAAAATTTTTAAATATATGAAATTAAATTATTCTAAAATATATTTTTATGTTTCATTTAAATTAATAAACACAAAATAATTTGGTTTTAAAATATTTGATCTTAAATATATAAAAATTTTAAATTGAGTTATTTTTATTTAATGATAATACAATAATAGTCTTAGAAAAACCAGTAGCTGTTTTGATTATTTTCTACGGCAAGCACACAGATATAAAATAAAATGGAAATTACCATGTGTTATGATTGCATAGAAGTAGAAAAGGATGGGATGGTTGTCCTTTCAAGTTCGAGAAAAATAATTATATTAATTTTCATGTTCTTAAATAAATTCCAAGACCAACTCCTTTAATATAAATGTTTCTTTATTTTCAAATAAATGATATAAACACAATAAATATAGGATTATTTGGAATTGATTTGAGTTGGGTTTAATTCATAAATCGAATATAAAACTCCGGTAATTGTGTCCTTACGTACGTATGCACGGAAGGTACGAAGAAATTCATGGCATCTACGTATAAGGAAAATTCAAAGACTAATTATCAAATGAGTCCAAAACAACTTGAAAGAACGTACAGTGCAGACTTGGAAGGAAAAGACCACAACTTTGACACGTTCCATTGATTTATACGTTATGTTTCCCTAACCCTACTTATTATATTATCTACCCAACAAACCCATTTTCTAGCATTCGTCTTTTTCTTGTGTTTTTCATGCTATACGCTTACCAATCCAATCTTCAATGTATTTAGGATTCTCATTTAAGCCACATAAAATATTTTTTTTTCCTTTATTTCTTTTAACTTCCAAAATATTTTATCCATATAATCAAATTTATCTCGAGCATTATAAATTCTTTTAAAATTACTTAATTTTTAAAAATATACATATATTAATTTTATAAAATATGTTCAATCTATATCAATATTTACGATGAGATAATTAATGCAAATATCTTGTATGAATTTTGATCTTGATTTTATCAACCATAATGACATAGATTTAGAAGAAATATCAATAAAGAAATAATAATAATAATAATAATAAATATAATCCTTTTTTTAATATAATCTTTAATTTAATCCTGTAATTAATTCAATCTTATATATTAATTTTTTGATCTGATTTCTTTATGTAGATAATTGTTCCCATGCAATGCCAACTAAAACCCACCATGTATCTCCTTTGTGTTTCATAAATAGGAGGGGGGAAAATTCATTAATCATACAATTATTTGAATCATAATTAAAAAAAAAAAGATTGAAAATAAAAAAGCCCAATAACCAAATTTAGAAATCTTTGCATGTGTAATATATGATTGGAGTACAAATAATTATTAGGAATAAATAGAAAAGAAATTTTTTAAAAGACAAAAAAGAGGAGAAAAAAATATTTTTAAGGCAATAAATAAATCACGGAAAGGAGCATAAAATTCCACAAATCAAATGGGACAATTTTTGAGATCAAGTTGCGTACGTGTCTACAACGTCTCCAGCTCTCGTATTCTATAACGAATTTTATTTTGCATTTTTTAAAAAAATCAAAAATATATATATATATCTTATTAAAAAACTTAAATAAATTTATATCAAATTAAATTTTAAATAATTTATAAATAATTTAATTAATTTACATTCCAATTCATGATTATATTTAGAGGATGTTCGGTAAAATTTCTCCAAGTAACTATTAATTTTTTTCACTTTCATTAAGCATTTATTAAGACAATATTTAAATAGTTAACAACAACTATTTACAAAAAATTTTATTTTAAACTTTTTTTTATGAATTAATAGTTTATCATAATTTTTTTATACCACCATCATCTTCTTAAAAATTATATTAATAATATAATTAATTTTTTCAAGATTAATAAATTATAAAAATATATCTAAAATAAAATTAATTCAATTAACTATAATTACATAAAAAAATTTTAAAAAAATGTTAATGATTAAAATATATTGTATTAACATATAATATTAAAATAATTTATATATTTTTTAGATATTTAAATTAAATTTATTATATTGTTAATAATATTTTTAATTAATTTATTAAAAAAGTATATATAATATTAAAATAATACTGATTATTTTACATTTTATATCTAATAAAAATATTAAATATTTACGATCATTAATGATAGTAAATACCAATTATTATAAATAACTAAATGAGCTATGATTATAGGTAAAGTCTACTATATGTGTGAACGTGGAATTTACTCTATTATTATTATTATTATTATTATTATTATTTACAAAAGTTTAAGGAGAGAGAAAAGAAAATCGAGTTTCGATTCAACAACACGTGTGATGCGCTTTTAAGTATTGTTCAAAGGTTTGGTACCAAAAGGTGATATACCCTCACCCCAAGGGCCCCCACACCCCGACCCGACAGGGATGGTGGAGGAGGTAAATCACGGTACTCAGCGGCCTCCTAGATGGAGATCCGGGGTCTTTGTGCCCACAAGGAGCCCACCCAGAGGGTGTAACTCCCACACTGCGGCTGCCAAGACTCGAACCATGGATCTTTGGTACCAACGTCACATCCGAGTACCAACTGGGCTACACCCGTGCGGGTTATTGTTCAAAGGTTTGACATAAGCAACGTGAAATTTTAATTTAATTACATTCATTTAATTAATCCATCTCATAGACCCAACAGCGCCTTTGACATGGCTTTTCTTTTCAACATGTGATTCCCAAATTCCCTTCCTTATCATTCATCCAAAATCAAAATATTCATTTATTATTTTCAAAACAATTATTATATAACAATATTATTGACATTACATTTTAATACCAAAGTATGTTATAATTTTCGATAAAATATTTAATTATATCATAATTATGGTTTAGTAGATGAAAAAAATAAATAAAATATAATATTAAGGTCCACTGTATTCAATTACCCTAAAACAAAGCTTGTGTATGACCAAATAATTGACCCCAAAGAAGTCAATTGCCGCCATGGAAGATGATGCCATGCATGATGCTAAAATATTGGGGTGTCATATGTACATATAAGACTTTATATGATTGGTTCATTTTGTCAATTTTCTTTAAATAACCTTATTTTTTCTAGTTAATTATCACCTTCTTTACTTATAAATAGTGTTTTAACTATAAATATTTATCTATGTTTTTCCAAATTTATTTAATTTTATAAGAAAAATTTAAGTTCATATATTTCCTATCATATTAATGAAAATTATGACAAAAATCAGTAAATTAAAATTGAAAAAGAAAATTAATCAAAATGTTTATAATTCAACTTATTATTTAAATTAATATTTTAAGTATTTAAATTATAAAATTGATAATTAAATGTTAAATAATATAAATATTAAAATTTTTAAATATTGAATATATAAATTATTTGATAAATTTAATTATTAAAAAATTTTAAAAAATTATTAATTTAATACATTAAATATTTGATATAATTTTAGATATTAATTATCATGTTTTCTTATGATTTAGAAGTGATTTCTATGTAAAGTTTTAAAATATAAATAAGGTAGTAATTTAAGTAAAAATACAAGTCAAAAATTGTTTGAACTTATTATTTTAAATTTGTTAAATTAATTTAATAAATTAAATTGGTCTAAATTACGATATCAACCTAATTTAAATTTATTAAGTATTGAAAAAATAAATTAAGCAATAAAAATCAAATTAGTTTATTTAATTAAATAAAAATACTAAAAATACTAAGTTAAAAATTTTAACTTATTTCTTTTATTAATATTAATATTAATATGTCAAATTATTTATATTTAAAAAAATCTATAAAAAATATTTCCATATTTTAAAGAAAATATAATAACTAATTAATGTAATGAAGATTAAATATATTAAATTAATAAATTTTATAATTTTATAATCATAAAATTTATTAAACATATTATCTTCAAGATTTCGGTTCAATTTAGTTTATAAATTTTTAAATTTTAAAAATTTTGATTTAATTTTAAATGATAAAAAATTTGGATTTAGTTTAATAATCAAACGGGCAGAATATTCAATATGCATAATCCATCTGAAGGAGGAAAATTTGGTCCGAAAAGTGCCGACCAAAGGGAAACAGAGAGAGCAGAAAGAAGGAATTGTAAGAAAATGTTCAGTATGGTTGATTCATAAGGTGTCTGTACATAATCTGACAAAACCAGAAGGAAATGGTTCTTTCAAGTTAAGACACTACATTAAGACAATTGCGACAAATATGATGAGTATTAGCTTGGTAAGATGATGTTTTCACCCAAACAATCCTGGCAGAAGAGATGTTGATGATTTTGAGTATCGCTCAAGGCATGATAGAACTGTTGCAGCCTTCCTGGCAATTCTGCTATTGTTTTCCTGAAGATTCTGGCTTGTGAGCGTGACAAGACGCAACCTTGCTGTTGATTTGTAGTGTTCCACCATTTCCTTTGATTGGAATACCTTTTCCAGGAATTCCAGGCCTTTCTCTTTCAGAGAGTTTGCTCCCCAGTCCAGAATATCTATCACAAGCTTGATGGCACCATGTTCGTGCAGCACATTGGCCCCTCTGTTAGGCGAACCTTGCTGGATCAACGTGGAGAGTGTCTCGATTGCTTCATGAGCAGTCGCATCGATTTCACCACGTAAGAGCTCGACTAATGCAGGCAAAGCATCTGCCTCCATTATGCAAAATGTAGTTCTCACATTGCACATTCCTGCATGTACTGGGCATACCCGATTTCGTGTTGGTCGAAAACACCAGAAGCAAGTCGGTTCCCGCACGACCAGCTGTGAACTGCTGACGGAAAGTTCACCAATAAGAGCAGCTGCTCTTGCTTTCGCCGTTGCGGAACCGGTTCTCAGCAAGTCTACAAGCCAAGTGTAAGCTCCGTTTTCAACAACAATCCTCTGCGACTCGAGATTTTCAGGATCTGTGAACCTGAAGAGTGCACTTAGGGCATTTTCTTTTGCTTCCATATCCCCTGTGCTTATAATATTTATGAGGGCAGTAAGACCACCCAATTCGATTAGCTTCATAGTTAGTGTCACCTCAGATTTTGGGAGATTGCCTAATAAGCCAGCAGCAGCCTTCTGTCCATCATTCTTATCATCATTCTCAAGAAATCCCACCAATGCCTCGAGTCTTCTCGGCCTAAGCAGATACTCCACCACTCCCTGCGTTTCATGATAGGAGAAGAGGAATAGAATATTAATGGCAATTTCGCGAATTTCTGTGTCCGTGTCATCGAGAAGAGGAAGTATTAAAGATACACCCTTGGCAGTGAGAACTGCAGTCTTAACCAAGCTTGCCTTAAACTTGCATATCCCAAAAAGTGCACGTAAAGCAGGCTTCCGAACATTATGGGACGAGCTTGGGACCTGTTGCAAAGCTAACAAATTGGTGACAATAGATTCCAACTCGAGCTGGTTTCCGTTTCCATCAACAAAAAATTTAATTCCAGCAGCATCAGAAGAAAACTTTGCAAGGATTTCAGCGCATTTAACTATAATAATTGTTCGAATAAGGGGGGAGAAAGTAAGTTTTAAGACAAGAGGAAGCCCACCAGCAGCAGAAATAAGTTCTTTATTGGCATAGCAATCAGATAGCTTAACCAAGGCAGACAAGGACAAGTCTTTCGATTCAACATTGCTTGATCCTGCCATTTCGAGCAAAGGAACTATTATCCCCTCCTCT
>CANYBF011585866.1:0-21622 GCA_948192965.1 Dalechampia spathulata | reverse complement strand
ACCATTTGCCTGAACACGTCTTTTACCAGCATCTGTTGGTATGGCAGAGCTGCTTTTTGGGTCTATCCAGCCTTGTGAGGCATTTATGGCTTCTTTAGCATTTGATTTCTTTGTTCCTTTTTTCCCTCTTGTTGAACCTTTTTGTTTGTTTCCTGTCCTAACTCCCCCATTTTTCGAAGCTTCTCCACTGAATTGGCTCCTGAAACGGTAGTATGGATATGTTATAATGACGACATTAAAGTCACGTAACATCTGAAAAGGAAGGAAAGTAAAGCAAGTTACATGTAATTAATAACTGATTCAGTAGGCTTATGATTTTCCCTATTGTTAACAATACCTAGAGGGGAAACATTAGGCAAGTGACAACGAACCAGCGACTGAATCCTTGAATCATCATGGAAATAGTAATGATGAACTGGAGGAAGAGGGTGGGCTAAATTCCAGCTCTGCTCAAAGCCTGTTATGGTATTTGCATCCAGATGATGGCTCACGTTGTCAACTTTGTGCATGTTGTTTCCTATATCTTGAAGGGACTGAAAATATTCTTCACAGACCTTATCTAGAACTGGCGTTAGAATATGAGAACTTTGCATTCGATGGAAATCTTTCCATAAATCCTCATTTTGTTTTTTTTTCTGTTGATTGATTTCCCTTCTGATCACATGTTTCCTTTGAGTATGACTCACCTTTTGAAATCTTTCTGATACCATTTTTATCCATAGAAGATTCATCAGAGTCAGAATCAATCAACTGAAACTTTCGAAGAGGGCTGATAGTCAAGTTCGAGAATATCACCCCACTACCACCATTCCCTAAACTAGACTAAGAAGTATCCAAAGCTCTTTCTGGTTTCTTCCCCTTCAATTGATTGGAAGATTGAGTGGTTACAACCCCACTGCCATGGAGAGGAACCTTCAATTAATTAGGACTCCGATGCTTGGGCTATATGATCAATTGAAGCAAGTTGGAAAGCCTTCAGAGCCTCAGCCCCTACCATTATATTGAAAAAAATGAAAGCTGACTAGCAATCGCTCATTTTTCTTATTAGCATGGGATTGGATGTTAATAATGAAATCCATCACTATACCGAGCAATGCTGATCTGGTGATGCTCCTGCTGAGGCTTGTAACCTAATTTTATAATTAGAAGCCCGATGCTTGGGCTATATGATCAATGTTGATATGGTGATCCTCATGTTAAGGCTTGTAACCCAATTATGTAATTAGGAGCCTGATGCTGAAGCTAGATGATCAATGCTAATTTGGTCAACTATTGGACCGATGGTTTTGCTGTGAGGTTCAAAAATCATTTAATATCGATGTTCAAATGCTTACTGCAAGGGTTTAAGAATCAAAGGCTTGGTTCCATGATCTCTATTGGATCAAGTGGTCAACTATAGAACCTGGGTGATCAACTATTGGATCGATGCTCACATAATTTAATAAATGTTGAATATCTCCAAAATAGCATTTGGGACCCATTGCTAGGGTTTGATACTTTTTGGTCTATGGTTTTGACCAGTAATGAACCTAATTCTATCATTGGGAGCCTGATGCTTGGGCTAAATGATCAAGGCTGATCGGTGGTCATCTGCGAGACCGATGACTTTACTGCAAGGCTTGGAAAATCACCTAAAATTTGAGTTCAAATGCCTTTTACCAGGGTTTAGGAATTAAAGGCTTGATTCCATGATCGCTACTAGATCGAGTGGTCAACTGTGGAACCTGAGTGATCAACTTCTGGATCAAAATTGAACAACTGCTGGTTCTAGGGTGATCAACCATTAGATCAATGCTTGCACCATCACATATATGTCTGATATCTCCAAGATTAGTATATGGAATCCAATGCTGGTATGTGATACTCTCTAGTCAATGGCTTGACAAGCAGTCAAAGGTTTGACTGTTATTGATCATCTGCTGGATCAATTTCCTATCTGTGCTGACATGGAAAACCAATTTATCAATGAAATTAAATTTAAATAATCTAGGAAAAATACCTAAATTTTTTAGTATTAGTCTGCTAATTCCACTGATTTGATATATGTATGACCTTTGTCGATACCTCAAGAAGCCATGGTTAAAGCGATGAGGATGTTAACAAAATTATACCGTTACCATACCTTTAAGATACTGGAAGTCCAAGTAAGTACCTGTTATAATTTTAAGCATAATATTTACTCATAGATGCATGACTTATAAGCCTATATACTTGCGTTAATGCAAATAAGTCAGCGCTCGGAGTGAGATGGCTATGGTCAAATGACTAAGCTGATTGGTAGAGAGATTGCTAGGCTGACAGTGAGGTCACTACTGATTACAGAGGGTCCTGTAGGTCTTACTATTATTTTTCAACTATACGGACACAAGCTGGTGACTACCCTATCATGGCTGAGGGTAGTAGGATTCAAACTACTAATGTAGTTTTATTTGTCGACCTGTCCGGCCATGAGGATTTGATGATTGGCATGTGGTAGACGAGATGGAGTAGGGTCGGACCCCTTTTCTAATGATCATGGCAGAGATGATCATTGGGCTGGATAATGTGAAGCGAGGATAATCTGTGTTTTCAATAGTAGCCTCCTTCTGCTGTAGGTAAAAATTCTAAGCTGCTTTTACAAGGTTTTCAACTCATCGGGCTATTGATTTTACTTTAGACCCTAACTTATGCCTAAACTGCCCCCTTGGGTTTTCAATTCAGCGGGTTGCTCTAATTTTTGCCTGAGCAGCCTTTCGTAAGATTTTTAACTCAGTGAGCTTTTAGTTTTTATTTTTTTATTTTTTATTTTTGATTTGGCTTCAAGAGAAGCTGGGGATCCTAGAGATACACACCTTATAGCTATATGCAGAAAGATTACACCTTTAGCAAGGTGAGGATGCCAATATTTAATAGTTTGATCAAGTGGATGGAAGCCATCCTAGAGAGTGAGGTCAGGTGGACTTGTCCATAGTGGTACATACAGTATGTGATAGTGAGGATGTACATAGATTGTATTCCACTATCAGGATTCAGATATTGTATACATTACAGTCCTGCTTCCTGGAGCACATAGAGAGGATCTGGCCTCATCGCAAGATTATGCCAGTAGAGGTCCCTAGAGCTAGGTCTATCATGGATGATGAGTATAAGTTATGGGTGTTGCATCACAACTAGGATTTTATACCGTAAGAAACTATTAGTTAACAAGATTATATACAATAAAGAAAGTTAATGCTTTGTTTTGAAACTAGGATTACTATGGGTAAGTTTATGAACATGTGTTCTATTTGCATTAATGAGATTAAAACATTTACATGAAAAATGTTAAAATTAAATAGAAGCTCCATGATATGCATCAAACTTAACCTCTATCATTGACCAGTCTCATGTGAGATTTTCTAATCAGTTATTTTAATGTTCTCCTTTTGCTTTCAAGAGCTCTAACTTTTGCATGAGTCTTCCAAGTGGATTTTTAACTCATTGAGCAAATATTTTTCTTTTATCTTAATTTTTTACGTGAACCACTTATGCAGGTTTTCAGCTTACCAGACTTTTTCTTTTTATTTTTGCTCTTCTTTTTGCCCTTTGATCTAAGGTTCTGAAAATTCATTACCTTCCAAGTCTAAAATATGGACAATACCTTTTAATAAGATCTTTTTGACCAGGAATGGAGCTTCCCAATTTGGTCTAAACTTTCCATGAGGGTCATGGATAGCTAATTTGACTTGCTTCAGAACTAGGTCACCTTCTTGTATAGCAATAGGTTTGACCTTTCTGTTGAATACATTTTCCATGCGCTTCTTGTAAAGCTATAAATGATAGAGAGCCTTCAATTGCTTCTCATCGATAATAACCAGCTATTTGTACCTAGCCCTTTCCACTCAGCTTCTGGCAACTGAGATTCCAAAATAACATAAAGTGATTTCAGCACCACTTTAATTGGTAATATGGCTTCTTTCTTATAAACTAGATATGAGGGGGTAGCACCTGTAGGACTTCTTATAGTGGATTGTAATCCCATGAAGCAAATGATAACTATTTGTATCAATCTCTGTAAGTTTGCACTGTCTTGGCCAAGATCCTTGATCGTTTAATTAGCCATTTTGACTGCCCCATTAGCTTGAGGGTGATATAGGGAAGATTGATTGTGCTCGATCCCATATCTTGCTAGTAAGTTAACTACTTAACCTTGGAACTACACTCCATTATCAGATACCAAGTGATGTGGTACCCCATATCAGCATATGAGATTTTTGTTTATAAATTTTGAAACCTGCTTTACCCCCAGTTTACTGTAGGATTCTGCCTCCACCTACTTAAGGAAGTAGTCCACAACCACCAATATGTATCAATGCCTATTAGAAGTGTTAGGATGAATCTCACCCATGATGTTAATTCCCCAAGCTAAGAATGGCCAAGGCGTTGTCAAATTCTGCAATTTGATTGATGTATATGACTCAGATCCCTATGAATCTATCACTCATGACATCTTTGTACAAACTGTATGTAATCTATCTCCATGGTGAACCAAAAATATCCTTGGCATAGGATCTTCTTGTAAAGAGTGAATCCATTCATGTGGGACCCACATATATCAATATGTACTGTTTGTATGACTGATTCAATCTCCTTCCCTGATATACACCGAAGTTGCAGACCATCAACCGTTCTTCTGTAGAGAATACCCTGATGCCAGGTAAAGTTAGCTACTAGTCTGCATAAAGCTAGCTTATCATGAATAATCACTAGTTTTCAAAAAGTTCTTGATATTTACATACCATGAAATCTTGTCTTGCTAGTCTAGTATCATAACCCGTTCTCCTTCATAGTAAGGAATCTTTGACTACTCAATGAAAACAGGCTGAACTTGAATTTGTGACCATTTACAAACTGAAGCCGGTATGGCCAAGGCATCAACCATTTGATTCTCATCATGTGGAGTGTGAATAAATTGACATGAGCTGAAATTGCAAATCATTAGCTTCATATATTTAGCATACGGCTTGAGCCTTTCTTCTTTGACATCCCACTTAACCATGTACTAATGAATGATAAGCATCAAATGACCAAATATCTGTATATCTTGGGCACTAATCATTAGAAATGCTTCAAGCCTGAATAGACATGCTTTATATTCACTTTAAAAGCATAATAAGTTTACTTTCAGGAGTGATTAGCATGACCCTTATGTCTACACCTCTTTTATTAATTACACTATCGAAGTTCAACTGCCATTTCTCGACATCAACTGCCCCCAAGTGCTCATCTGGGAAGTCCAGCTTAAAGGTCTTAGAGTCATACATCAGCCTAGATGCTAAGAATTTGGCAATTGCTCTACCTTTGATCACCTTTGTAGTGATGTACTATACATCAAACTCAGATAATAAGATCAGCCACCTAGAAAGTTTCCCTACCAGCGTAGGAGCTTCATATAAGTATTTCATAGGGTCAACCTTGGAGATTGCTTGAACTTTGTATGATTAAAAGTAATGTCTGAGTTTCTTTATGACCTAGACCATAGCCATGCACAGATTCTCAATAGTATTGTACTTGCATTCTATTGGCAACAACTTTTTACTTAAGTAATAGATAGCATGCTCGACTCCGGCTTCATTCTCTTAAGCCATCATAGCACCCACTGATTCCTTTAAGGTAAAATAGAGTAATAATGGTTTTCTTAATCGAGGTGGTTGCAGGATCGGCGGGTTAGAGAGATAATGTTTAACCCTCTTAAATATGAATTGGCAGTTCTTATCCCAAACCAAGGGTTGGTTCTTCCTCAAAAGCTTAAAGATAGGCTCACACATGGTAGTAAGCTTGGCGGTGAATCTATTAATATACTGGAGCTATCCCAGGAATCCCTTAACTTTGCTCTCAATTCTTGGAATAGGCATCTCACATATCAACTTTGCTTTATTAGGATCCACTTCAATACCCCTCTGACTGATAATATAACCCAATAGATTACCGAATGTTACCCTAAATATACACTTCTTCATATTCATCTTGAGCTCATACTTCTTAACCTGTGTGAAAAACTTATTAAGAGCAGCCAGATGCTCTTCTCTAGTGGGAGACTTCACCATCATGTCATCTATATAGACTTTGACCTTCTTATGGATTAGATCATGGAACAGGGTTGTTACAGCTCTCTAATAGGTAGCACCTGCATTCTTTAAGCCGAAGGGCATGATATTGTAGCAATAGGTCCCCCATTCTGTGATGAAAGCTATCTTCATCTTATCAACAATAGCCATTAGGATTTGGTTGTATCCAAAAAATCCACATTGGCCAATCATTAGGGGTAGTCAACCACTTCAAGGAATTTGGCATCCAACTGCTTTTGGACATCCTCTTTAACCTTCTAGGCCCATTCTCATTGGAGGTATCATAGCTTCTGTTTAACTGGCTTGAACCCATGCTTCATCAGAATTCTATATTCCACAATAGTTTTGTCAACACCCGACATGTCTTCATAACCTAGAGTAAAGGCTTTTAAATGCTTTTCCAGTACTTTGATTATTTTGGTTCTCTCTTCAGAGGATAAGTCTGATGCAATCTGGAGTAGACAAGGCTTGTCATCTGTGTTAATGTTAACATTTTCAATGCATGATACGTTAATGTCAAAAATGCTCATGTTCATGCAAAATGCCATTAGAATACACATCACAAACATAAGCAAAGTTATTCTTCATTGCATTATACTTAGATGGATTACATCATCATTGAATAAGATAGAAATTAGAATATTAGTATCCTCATACAATATCTCATCAAAGGTGCTATCCACTAGAGTAGCAATGTCCTCATAGAATTTTAGAAGCAGCAGGTCTCCTATATCCAAGCTCTGTAGCTTGGCTCCCAATGCAGCGACTGTGGTAATCTCTGACTCAAGGCAACCGGTGGTGAGATCAGCAACATCACCAAAGATTTGAAAATAATCATTAGAGCTAATGATGTAAGAAGCGGTAATGGTCTTCTCAACTATTGTCAAGGCTGGCAAATCATAAACATCACCAAAGATGGCAAATTGCTAGTCAAAGAAGTCATTCAAGTTAGGCAACTTGGTAGTACAATCGTGCTAGGGATAACTGTCTTGCACTCTTCTGGCTTGTCTAAAGTATAGGGATTAAATCCAATGCAATATCTTTCCTCCCACATGGATGTAGGGATATTGAACTCTACCAAACCCTACCAGTACTGTCCGAAACCTTTACCAGGTATAAAATTCATATTACATAGCATCTTCTCTATAGCAAGACCCAGTTTGTACAAGTATGATTCAGGCTCTCCAATGGTAATGATCTGAAAGCCAGTCATGAGGGACATCTTCTCTAATACAGATTAGAGTGACCTCATCATCAGCTGCGATAGTGACCATACCCTCATCATGTGAAAACTTGATTTTCTGGTGTAAGGTAGACGATACACCTCCCAAGGGATGGAACCATATTCAGCCCAATAGCAAAGCAAATGATACTAGAATTTCAAGAATTATAAACTCCACCACTAATTCAATCGGCCCAACTATGACAGTAGCAATGAAGGTGCTAGTAACCTCCTATTTAGACTCATCATAAGCTCTGATGATAGTCTTAGATGGTTTCAAGTTGGGTAATACTCTGAGAGGGCAGATATTGATGCTAGAACCATCTCTACCATGACATATAGGGTGGAGAAGTTCATGATATGCACCATAATAAAGAGTGCTTTATTGTGATGAATATGCACCATAATAAAGAGTGCTTTATTATGATGAATACCCTCGATTGGTAAATCCATATCAGACAAAGTAATCATGCTACATTGTAATTCTTGATTCATTAATTAGCTTTTCATGTTAAAGGTTAAGGCAGATGGAGAGATTCTTATGCTATAGAGTGCTTTGATGATGGTCCGTCAATGTTATTGGGAGGATAGCACCAAGTCCCAAATACTAATATTAGCTTGTGTCTTCTTCAACTGCTTAATGATAACATTATCAAGTTGAGCAATCTTATCAGCTGGTTGTGGAGCTGACACATTGCTTGGACCAGCCTCATCCCTTACGGGTCTAGCCTTGATTAGTTTTTTCAAAGCTTCTAGTTTCTTCCTAAGATCAGGAGGAGTAAACACCTTACCACTATAGGTCATATTATGAACTCAAGAGGACATCTTGTTAGGACCTAACCCCTTTTAATGTTTGAATGGTTTAGAGCCTGGCTTAGTAGCCTTGGAAGTCTTAACCAACTTGCCTTTCTTGGAACCCTGATCCTCTAATGATTTAGACTTAGAGGAATCCTGAGTGACTATAGGCTCATCCTCTGAACTATCATACCATATATCAATAGCACCAATATCAAACCCACCGCTAGGTCGGAAGCTAATAGTAGGTAACTAAGCAATCTCCTCACTACAGAGGGGAGAGAAAGAGTTAAGGATTAAGGATTCTAGCAACCCTGATTAGAGCATGTAGGTGTGGTTGGCTTTATGGTAGTTAGGCAATGAGTTTATTTTAGTTCATGGTTTGGATTTCTCAGGATCTTTGAGCTCACCAGAATCAATGAGATCCTAAATGACCCACCTGAGAGAGCGGTAGTCATTAGTGTTGTGGTGATAATGGCAGTAGGTTTTGGTATCCACTAAGGATAGGGGTGGTGTTTAAAAGTTTGGCTTAAGTGGCTTGATGAGTTTGGCTTTGAGGAGATGCCCAAAAGCCTTGGAAAGCAGCATTCCAAGATTTGAGAACTTCTGAGATAGAGTATTTTTTTAGAGTGTTGGATTTGGTGTTTGCAAGGCATTAATGTAATGGGATTTTTGTTGTGTTTGGGTGTATATGGTGGCTTTGGGCTTAACAAAGGAAGGCTTCTTCTTCTTCCCCTCGGTCTGCTTAATCTACTGGCTGATAAAGTAGATGTTCTTAAAGGTGTGGAATGTCTGATACTTTAGCTTATCTTAGTATAGTGGCAGTGACCCCATAATAAGCTTGTTAATCATATCTAATTTAGATGGCTTATATCTAACTAGTGTAGCTTTGTCAATCCACTTGGTAAAATAATCCATGAAGGACTCATTGGTTTTCTACAAATGAAGTTGATTAGCATGCGTATATGTTGGCATGCATGTGATGCAACACATAGGATGTATGAATGACCTATATTAGAAACATCTAGCATTATGGTTGTAAAGGAAATTCGTTAGAGAAAATTGTATGAGTATGCATGTTGGACAGAAAACATGAAAATAGTTAGTGAACACGTAGCACACAACAGTGCTCCATGCCACCCTTATGCCTCTACGAGAATTGGTCAGTTCAATATCTCCTAAGTGGGATGCTAGCCTGGGCTAGGTTAACTACATGGGCTTTAGTCTGGTAAGAACAGGCTAAGGTCCCCCACCATGGTGTCCACAACCTATCCAATTGAATGGAATCATCGATATAGGACTTATACCTAACATCTATCCTACAGGAATCATCGACGGTCATCAATACAAGGTAGTGAGTAGTGAAGGCAGATTTGCTTTCTCAAGGAGTCAAATGGAGTCTAGGATACTCACTCATCCACAATCACCAACTTAACACAGAGCAAGGGTGGTGTGTGCAGATTTAATACTGTGTTGTGATACATATAATTAATCCAATTATAATAGAAAAATTGATATAGAAACTCTTAGATGCCACCACTCTTTTGTTGTACATCCTTAGTGGAGTTGCCATTGTGAGCACACAGTTTCTTAGGTCATTCACCCAGAGTGAGGCTTACAAGGCTCATAGATCAAGGACGTACTTAGAAAGAAAGTGCAGACTTCTTAAGGGGCTACCTCAAGGAATGATACAAACTCAAAAGAATTGCAAGGAGTCACCACCGGATAGTTCCAGATTGGTTCAACCGATCCATAACATGAGTGCTAAGTTAAACCCTTATTGTGTATCATGTAGCAAGTAGAATGACATATAATGCTATATCGCATTTGGATGGCATGGCAGATGTATGACATATGAAGTGATGATATAGTAAAATGACATGGCATAATGATGACATAATAAAATGACATGACATAGGTATGACATGACATAGTGATGTGTGTAAAATAGCATTTGACATGGCATGTGATGTAGTAGGTGACATGGCATATGACGTGGTAGGTGACATGACATATGATGTGTCATGGAAAAATGACATGTGGCATGGCATGACATAATGACATGACATAGGAGTATAATATAGCAAAGGTAATACCGCATGATATAATGGCATATGACATGGTATATGTTACGACATGGCATATGCATAACATGACATAGTTATGTATAATATGGTATGTGACATGGCATATAGCATGGCATGGTAGCAAATACAATAAAACCATCCATGAAATAAAATCCTTAAGAAAAGGCCGGTGAAAGGGGATCGAGGAATAAGGGGATACACATGGAATTTAATGATAAATCCTAAAAATGAGGGAATAAAACTATTATATTATGTAAGATCTTCATGTATACAATATTCCAAGACATTAAGTAATATCTCCATCTCCTCGAAAAAATTTTCACCTTGGGTTATCACACTCAGCCCATACCTGGAGTAACATGCTCCCGTAGTATACACAACGACCTTCCATGTGGAAAACCGCTAGGTACACTACAAGGGATACATACACATGCATAATAGACATCGTATGGGGACAACACAAGTACTAGTGGTGTAAAAGTTGCAGCATAACAAAATAAAACCCTGGTCAACTCATATACATTCAATAGTATGAACAATCTTTTATATAAAAACATATTTATTAATATACAAAGGTTCGGTTACATTACTGTACAACCCACCACCAAAATACAATTTTACTACTGCCAAATGGTCTATACAAGCCACACTAATGAACTAGACAAAACTACGGAGTATGCTCGACTGTCCAAGACCACCTCGAGAATAGGATTGCTGTCGAATCCAACTCCCTGTCAACACAAGCGATCACTGCTCAGGGCTCTCAACTGTAGGCTTAGAACCTACGTCCATCAATTGATAAACGCTGAGTATAAAACTCAATGGTGCTAATTAACACATAAACATACACAAGCCAGATAAAATAAATGCAATGTCATGCTTGCACCCATTTTTCCCTCTTTCTTTTCTATTCTTTCCCTTTTCACTATATTATGCATAATTTCCTACCATGTTGGGTCCCCTGTATATACTGGTACTCAACTCCCGAAGGAGCGCAACTGTTATCTGAGTCCTTAAACCCCTTTTTCCTCCATGTCTCGAGACTCAACTCTCGTAGGAGGTAATATAATATACGATTCCATTATGGAATCCTGTAATATATGACCCAGCATGCCTTTTTCCTCTTTTCTCTCGCTCTTTTCTTTCATTCTCAATCCCTTATGTCATGTTTATGCCTATATATAATGATATAATATGACATATACAAGCAGGGCATAGCATATCAAACAATCATCAAGCTCATATCAATAACGCATCACAAATACAGGAATTCAATCCCCCAACATCAATTCCTTGGCCATACATGGCCCTAAAGCATAAGAAGAAGCAAATAAGACTTTAAACCGAAGCTAACACAAACCTGTAGGGAGTCACTGCTAGCATCTAAATCCATAGACTAATCTCTAAACTCACTTCTTCAAGCTCTCACGGCATAAAAACAATAAAGCATATCAAATTCTACTGTTAGATTGAGTGTAGAAGGGTTTAGAAGAGTGTGGAAGGAAGATAGTCAAAGAAAAGTCCAAGTTTATCCTTTTAAAAAGTCACTTTTAAGTAGCGTACGACTGTACCAGTCTTCGTACGCCCATACCACCCCAAACTTCCTGACAAGCCATTTTTCCTACGAGTTACGGTACGGTCGTACAATCTCTTGGTATGCCCGTACCGCCTCCAGGAAACTTGGTACGCCCGTACGGGTCTTTGTACGCCCGCACCGCCTTAAGGAAAACTAGGACATCCACCATTTAGTCCCGTACGCACCCGATACCTGCTAAAACACTTCTAAACCAAGCCTAAACACATCAGAATAACTATCCCTCATCCAACCGAGAAGTCACACTTCCCAATAAGGCGATAACATCACAAACAATGCCATGCATTCATATATATATGCATACATACATCCATACATAAAATACAGTATCAACAGTACATCATCATATAAAATCACATACGCATACAGACCTCTACATGTAAACCAAACATGACACTCTTGAGGATGTGATAACTCTCACCCCCTAAAAAGAAATTTTGTCCCGAAATTAAAACCAAACTTACCAGAGAACAAGTGAGGATGCTACTCTCTTATCATAGTTTCCTGTTCCCAAGTAGCATCTTAACCCGTGTGATAGTTCCACAATACCTTAACCAAAGGTATCTATTTGTTCCTTAATTGCTTAACTTCCCGGGCTAAAATCTATATCGGTTCCTCTGAATGAGACAAGTTGGGTTGAATCTCAATTGATTCTACTGGAAGCATGTGTGAAGGATCAGATCTGTATCTTCTGAGTATAGAAACGTGAAAGACATTATGAATCCGGTCCAGATCCGGTGGCAAAGCCAACCTATAAGCCAACGGTCCTATTCTCTCAAGCACCTCATACAGTATGATAAATCGAGGACTCAATTTACCTTTATGATCGAATCTCATAATCTTCTTCCAAGGAGATACTTTTAGAAATACCTTATCTCCAACTCCATACTCAATGTCATACCTTTTTAAGTCCACATATGACTTATGTCTGTCAGAAGTGGCTTTCAGTCTAGATTTAATCAACTTCACCTATTCTTTGGCCTGTTGAACCAATTCAGGTTCAATCAATCTCTGCTCGCCAACCTCATCCCAATGCAAAGGTGTCCTACACCTTCGCCCATACAAAGCCTCATAAGGAGCCATTTGTATACTCGACTGGTAGTTGTTATTATACGCAAACTCAATCAAATGCACATATTGATCCCAGTTACCCTTCCATTCAAGAATACAGGCATGAAGCATATCCTCTAAAATCTAAATCACTCTCTCTAATTGCCCATCGGTCTGGGGATGAAAAGTCATACTAAAATGCACTTTTGAGCCTAAAGCTTTTTGTAAAGTTTCCCAAAATTGAGATGTAAATCATGGATCTCTGTCCGATATGATAGATGATGGAATCCCATGCAATCGAATGATCTTGTTTTGCTTACATCAGCGGCAACCTCATGATAAAATCCATCGTAATCTGATCCCATTTCCATTTCGACATCGGTAATGGATGAAGTAGTCTAGCTGGCACTTGATGTTCAGCTTTCACTCGTTGATAAATCAAGCACTTAATCACATACTCTTCTACATCCCTCTTCATGCTAATCGACCAATAGTACTACCTCAAATCCCAATACATCTTAGTACTACAGGGATGATAAGCATACATCAAACTATGGGCTTCCTCTAGAATCTGTCTCTTCAATTCCTTGTCCGCTGGGATATACAACCATGTTCCATGCCTTAAATACCATCCTCGTCCATAAAAAACAAGGTAGTCTTACCCACGTGCACTTTCTGTAACTATTTCTGGTATTCCATATCACCAGTTGCACTTCTCTATATCTGGTCTGTCAACATAGGCTTCACCTTCATCTGTAATTATGCCAAAATACAGTTAGACTGCATCATCAGAGTAGCTTCCAATTGTCACATTTCATAAACCAGTATCAATAAGGTCTGTTTCAAGGCATCAACAACTGAATTAGCTTTCCCTAGGTGATAATCTATCACATAGTCATAATCCTTAATAAGCTCAATCCAACATCACTGCCTCAGGTTCAACTCTTTTTACATACCCAGATACTTAAGACTCTTGTGATCTGTGTACATATAACAGAGCTCACCATACAGGTAATGTCGCTAGATCTTAAGAGCAAAAAAAATCGCTGCTAATTCCAGATCATGTGTGGGATAGTTCCTCTCATGTGGCTTCAATTGTCTCAAGGCATAGGCAATTAATTTCTGGTCCTACATCAGAACACATCCTAAACCATTCAACGATGCGTCACTGAATATTACATATGCTTGACCCGAAGTAGGTAGCGTAAGAACTGGAGCTCGTGTCAAACACTCCTTTAATCATTCAAAACTCTTCTGATATTCCTCTGACCAGATAAAAGGAACGTCCTTCCTTAGCAATGTCATCAAGGGTAAAGCAATGATCGAGAATCCCTTAACAAACCTCCTATAATATCGAGCCAAACCCAAGAAATTGTGAACTTCACTGACATTCCTGGGAATCTACCAGTTAAGCACAGCTTCCACCTTGCTCGGGTCAACTCTGATTCCCTCTGCAAAAATCACATAAACCAAGAACGCTACTTGATTAAGCCAAGAATCAGACTTTGATAACTTGTCAAACAACTACTTCTCCCTCAATCGTTGTAACACCAATCTCAAATGATAATCATGATCCTCTCAGGTCTTAGAATAAACCAGAATATCATCAATGAACACAACCATAAACTGATCCAGATAATCAGTAAACACTGTGTTCATCAAGGCCATAAACGTTGCTGGTGCATTCGTCAAACAAAATGGCATCACCAGAAATTTGTAATGCCTATAACGAGTCCTAAATGCCATCTCCGCCATACTACCTGCTTCACCCATAATTGATGGTATTCCGATCTCAGGTCAATCTTAGAAAACACAGCCGCACCCTTAAGCTGATCAAACAAATCATCAATACATGGTAACAAGTATTGATTCTTGATCGTCACCTTATTTAAATTTCTGTAGTCTATACACATCCGTATAGAACCATCCTTCTTCTTCACAACAACACAGGAACACCCCAGGGTGAAACACTCAGACGAATAAACCCCTTATCTAGCAATGCCTACAGTTGCACATTCAACTCCTTCAACTTGGTAGGTGCTATTTGATAAGGTGTTATGGATATCGATTCTATACTTGGTAACACCTCAATCTCAAACTCCACTTCCCTCTCTGGCGGTAATTCTGGAAATTCTTCTGGAAACACATCGGGGAAGTCACATGTGCCAATAGCACCTCACAGCCCTGTAACAGCAACTTTCGTGCAGTTATAGCTGTTACTGGCCTCACTATCACTGATGGCACGTTACCCTTAATCAGAAGTGCCTCATGTTCAGGATGCTGAAGGGTCACTATCTTCTATTGATAGTCCATCACCGCACCATACGTCGCTAACCAATCCATCCTTAATATAATATCGTACTCCCGGAATGGGCATCTCTATAAGGTCAGACAAGAAATAGACACCCTGAATACTCAAGGAACATCACCTAAAGACTCTGTCAACTATCATGTCCCCTCCTAAAGGACTAGAAACCACTATCCCATAGCCTAATCTCTCACTCAACATTTTAAGCAATTGAGCAAAGCCAACATCAATATAAGAATGCAAAGAATCGGGGTCAAACAACACTAAAACATCATGTTCAGAAATAAGAACATTCCCGAGCACCACATCTGTAGCTTGTTGCTCTTCACGACGCACCAGATTATACACCCTGGTAAGAGACCCAACAACCTAGTTCATGGACCCCTGACTAGTACCGCGTCCTTCACTATCTCGACCTCTACGTTGACCTCTGCCCCTCTCAGCACTAGGAGAACTTGCTGAACTAAGCCTCGGTTGCTGCTGCTGCTGCTGATGAGCTTCTCCCTCAACCACAGCACGTATTGGTCTACTATACCGTTCAAGGCACTCTCTGGCATAATGACCAGTACCCTCACATCTAAAGCACAAGTTACTGCCTATTTGACAAGCTTGATAATGCGTCCGACCGCAAGTACGATAGAAATACGGTCCAGCAGCTGCACTACCACTGAAGGAGGTGGATCTCCCACTCTGCTCTCATCGAGGCGGCATCGATCTCACATCCGCCAATTGAGGAGGAAAGGAACTTCTAAACTTTCCCCTCTTTGATGAACTAGAAGAAGAACTCGGCCCTTTGTACGGCCTCCTCAATGACTCCTATCGAGCATCATCCTCATTCATCGTCCATTCGAGATCCAGTACATTAGCCATCAAAGTAGAAAAATCATCATACTGAAAAGTCTGAACGAATGCTCTGATCCGAGGATTCAGGCCTTGCTCAAATCTCTTGCATCTCTCTTGACCAGATACCAGAATGTAGGTCATGTAATAGGCCAACCACATAAACTCCTTCTCATAATTGACCACTGATATATCACCTTACTTCAACCCAAGAAACTCCTGCAACTTCTGATCAGTATAGGCTGAAGGCACATACTTCCGGTGAAACTCCCTCTGAAGATATTCTCACATCAACACCGGAGGGTCAACCATACTCTGAGGGATGGTCTTCCACTACTCATATGCGTCCTCTTACAATAGCGGGATAGTGTACTCAAACTTCGTCATCTCTGAACACTTCATCTGGCGTAACACCCTCTGTGTCCACTCTAACCGTATCTCGGCTATGTAAGGGTCAATAGTGCTGATGAAATCGGTGGCTCCGTACGATCTCAACTTAGTAAAATCCAACTTATATTCCTCTCTATGCTCCACTGAAGGTGAGGCCAAAATTGCAGGCAATGCCTGACTCTGCGTCTGAAGGAAATGCAAAAATTGGGCAAACTGAGTTGCCATCGGGTCAACAGTCGATGCCTCCGCTTGTTTACCTGTACGCTCTCCCGTTCCAGAGGAACTCTCTTGGGGATTAAAGTTACCCCCACCATCCTCACCAACGTTAATCCCTTTATCAGACATCACTTAATCTATAATACATAAATGAGGGTCTGACGGTCAGCAGTGGTCAGCACAAGCAACACTCCTTTACTGTAGTTTACAAATCAAAGGCAGTAGTCCTAAATACCCAAACAAACATGTATCAAGCTAAACCATAGCTCTGATACCAATAAAATATGTCACACCCAGCCCATACCTGAAGAAACATGCTCCTGTAGTATACACAATGACCTTCCATGCAGAAAACCGCTAGGTACACTACAAGGGATATGTACACATGCATAATAGACGTTGTATGGGGACAACGCAAGTACCGGTGGTGTAAAAGTTGCAGTATAACAAAATAAAACCCTGGTCAACTCATATACATTCAATAGTACAAACAATCTTTTATATAAAAATGTATTTATTAATATACAAAGGTTTGGTTATATTACTGTACAACCCACCACCAAAATACAATTTTACTACTGCCAAATGGTCTATACAAGCCATACTAATGAACTGGACAAAACTACGGAGTATGCTCGGTTGTTCAAGACCACCTCAAGAATAGGATTGCTGTCGAATCTAACTCCCTATTGACACAAGCAATCACTGCTCAGGGCCGTCAACTGTAGGCTCAAAACCTGTGTCCATCAATTGATAAACGCTAAGTATAAAACTCAGTGGTGCTAGTTAACACATAAACATACATAAGCCAGATAAAATAAATGCAATGTCGTGCTTGCACCCATTTTCCCCCTTTCTTTTCTATTCTTTCCCTTTTCACTGTATTATGCACAATTTCCTACCATGTTGGGTCCCTGTATGTACCGGTACTCAACTCCTAAAGGAAGGCAACTGTTATCCAGGTCATTAAACCTCTTTTTCCTCTATGTCTCGAGACTCAACTCCCGTAAGAGGCAATATAATATACACTTCCATTATGGAATCCTGTAATATATGACCCAGCATGCCTTTTTCCTCTTTTCTTTCGCTCTTTTCTTTCATTCTCAATCCCTTATGGCATGTTTATGCCTATATATAATGATATAATAAGACATATACAAGTAGGGCATAGCATATCAAACAATCATCAAGCTCATATCAATAACGCATCATAAATACAGGAATTCAATCCCCCAACATCAATTCCATGGCCCTAAAGCATAAGAAGAAGCAAATAAGACTCTAAACCAAAGCTAACACAAACCTGTAGGGAGTCACTGCTAGCGTCTAAATCCATAGACTAATCTCTAAACTCGCTTCTTCAATCTCTCACGGCGTAAAAATAATAAAGTATATCGAATTCTACTATTATATTGAGTGTAGAAGGGTTTAGAAGAGTGGAAGGAAGATAGTCAAAGAAAAGTCCAAGTTTATCCTTTTAAAAAGTCACTTTTAAGTAGCGTACAGCCGTACCAGTCTTTGTACACCCGTACCGAACTAAAAATATTGATGCCCTGTTTTCCTGCGAGTATTCGTACAGTCGTACGCCATAATGGTACGCCCGTACCACCCCAAACTTCCTGACAAGCCATTTTTCCTGTGAGTTACGGTACGGCCGTACAATCTCTTGGTATGCCCGTACCATCTCCAGGAAACTTGGTACATTCGTACGGGTCTCCGTACGCCCCGTACCGCCTTAAGGAAAACCAGGACATCAACCATTTAGTCTCATACACACCCGGTACCTACTAAAACACTTCTAAACCAAGCCTAAACACATCAGAATAATTGCCCCTCATCCAACCGAGAAGTCACGCTTCCCAATAAGGTGACAGCATCATAAACAATACCATGCATTCACATATACATGCATACATACATCCGTACATAAAATACAGTATCAATAGTACATCATTGTATAAAATCACATACACATACAGACCTCTACACGTAAACCAGACACGTCACTCTCGAGGATATGACACAGGTAGCACAAGCAAAAAAAGCATGAGTAAAAATGCAAATAAACAAATAAAAATTGTTAGTAGTAAATGAAATTTAGGACTTAATCAACTAATTCTATTCCATGTAAAGGCATGAATCAAGAGCCAAAGTCCAATTAATTTTATGGCAACAATCATGCAAAAATGAATTAATACGAGCCAAATCATGAAAATTAAATAAATATGAATAATTTTAGGCAAAATTATTATTGATCGATCATGACACAATGAATCGGAACTCACTAACATCACACAAATAGTTGGAGATAGCAATTCAACTCATCAAAGTTAATCTTATCGAATATCATAATTTCACGAGTCAAATAAGCATTTAATCAAGAAAAATTAATTTTGAGGTAAAAATTAATTAATTATGATTAATTTATGATGAAATCAATTCACTTGAGCTACTATGAAGCATCAAATATTACTGAAAGCATCAAATTGGGGGTCAAAATTGAGCGAAAAATGCAATTTTCTGGGAAAACATATAGCACTACATGATGCGCACATAGTGCTATGTGCTGCACATGTAGCAGAAAAAATTTAGTGAAAAATCATATTTTTTTTGCTGAAACACAATCCAAATGCAAAACCCAGCAAGTTTAATGAACATAGCAAATCATTTTAAGCATTAACAAATGATTAAATCATAAGCAAACCAAGTAATGAGCATTTAACATGAAGAATTAATTTTAAGGTTAAAATTAATTAGATCTGGCTAATATATGATAGATTCAAAAGATTAAAACTATGGGTAAGTCTCTAATGTTGCTGGATTCATCAGATTGGGTCAAGAAACAAGCGAAATTAGGAGAAAAATACGATTTTATAGAAAATCAGAAGGCTATATGCATAGCACATCATGCTATATGTGCACATATAGGCTATATGTTATGCATCTAGTACTGTATGTTGCACATATAGTGTGAAAAACAGAAGAAAAACCAAGTTTTAAAGCAAAAACACAAGATTCGAGCTAAATCTAAGCAGATCTAAGGCAGAAATAAGTTTTTTTGATTACAAATAAGCATTAGAAATCATAAAACAAGCAAGATTGAAGCCAATCATCAAGAAATAACCCAAAAATCATAGATCCATAGCAAAAACCATGAGAAAATGGAGAGAAAATAGGTATTTTACTCACCACAGTAGGTTGAATATGTAGATCTTGATTTCAAATATGTTTAGGGACCTAACTAGTGTTAGTTAGTCTCTAAAATCCTAAGCCAATTGATTAATTAAGTGTTTAATTAATATAAGAGTGAATTTTGTTAGAGTTTGGGGGTATTTCTCCAATCTTCAGATCATTTTTCAGAAAGGGGAGGCTTATATTTATAGTGGGAAGCCTTAGGGTTCGGGAAATCATATTAGCAATATAGGATTTTAAAAATGTTTAAGCTACATGTGCAGCATATAGTGCTATATGCACAACACATAGCCTATATACTGCGCATGTAGTGCTACATGCGCCTCACATAACGCTTTGGCCCTATATGCGCTGCCTCACACGAGTAAAATATAACATGCATCGTATGTCCAATAAGCATCATTTGGTATTCTAAGACATTGTATGATATGGCGCACGTTAGATTTGGCCCAGAAAAGGCTGCCTACCAAACGTCTTTTTTCGTTACATGCGCTTCACACAGTATTTATGACCTTATATGCGTCGCCTTCTATGAGCAAAATGTAACATGTGCCACATATCCACTAAGCCTCATTTGGTGTTTTAAGACAATATGTTATACAGAGCAAGTTAGATTTGGCTTGGAAAGTAGGCTCTACCAAATATCTTTTTTCATTATATGTGCAGCATGTAGTGCTACATGCTATGCATATAGCATTTTGCATGCTATGAGAATGTAACATGCGCTACATGACATCGGGGACCTATATGTACAAACCCAAAATTGCACGCATGGTTGAAAAGTCAGGGTCAACACTAGTATGAACTGATTTGATTGCTAAAGGTCTCTTCCTCAGAATAGGATGCTCGGTTACTTGAGGAGACAAAAGCCAAACATTCTCCTTTGAATTTTTTTTTCCAGAACCCACTTTTGGGATTTTAAGTCTAGCAACATTCTTTTTTTTCATCGTAATCTTTCAAGAAAAACAAAAAAATGAATTATTCACAATGAAGAAAGTGAAGAAGACTGGATAGAGAATAAGAAAACATCCATTGATTTCATCGGCAAGATAATGAGGCACAGGTTTGAGGAAGATGAGAAAATCGCATGATAATGAGAAGTCGGTATTTTTGAAAAAAAAAAACTTGAATGTTCTATGTTTAAAAGAAATTGGAGAAAAATGAAAAAACAAATTTATGGGCCGAGTTTTTTGAAAACCCAATTATAAAATTTAGGTAATTCCGTAATTATCCCTACGAAAAACCCATTATGAATATTCAAACCCTTTTTTTTATCATACGTATTGATTATCAAAAATTGAGACCCCTGTCCATAAGTAATTTATTGTTACCAAGTTGGCAAGTTTCTGGCTTCCTATTGTATTCATAGTTAATATTTCTTCTGTATTAGCTTTCATATTAGCTTTTCTATTAAGTTCTATTTGTATTTAATATTTATTAGCTTCTCCATTAGTTGGCTTCCTTTTTTCGAAAGATTCTTGTATTTTTGTATTTTTATTTTAAAATTATATTGAATAAAATATTTTATATTTAAAATAATTAAATAATTTTCAAATTAAAAAATGTATCAAAATATAAACGGTTGTACATCTTCTAATAAATATTGTAGTTTGAAATAATAAATCATAGTATATTAAAAGAAGATAGGAAATTGGAAAAGACACTTTACCCTTTCTTTTAAAATTTATTATTTTCTAGAAGATTTAATTTATTAGCTACTAATTATTTTATGTCTTATATTATACCATCTAATTTTTATCTAAATAAATTTTATTCAAAGACAAATATTGCTAATTTTATTTATATTTGTTCATTACTAATTATTTTATATTTTATATTATA